>JAWZYT010005305.1:17500-102500 GCA_034508575.1 Petrolisthes manimaculis
GTAGTAAAAATTATTATTAGGAGTAGTAGTAGTAGTATTGAAAATTATTATTATACGAGATATTCTAAATGATTATGATTATTATTATTAGTAGTAGTTAAAATTATTATTATTATTATTATTGCTGATTTCATAATAAAAAAAATTATTCTTAAATAATTATAAGTGTTTTTTTTCTGGTCTCCAATGGCGGCTCTCTCTCTCTCTCTCTCTCTCTCTCTTCTCTCTCTCTCTCTCTCTCTCTCTCTCTCTCTCTCTCTCACGGTAAGTTAATGAGGCAATTTTCTTCTTTCCTTTCATAACACTTTACCTACCTACCTACCTCTCTACCTCCCAACCTACCATCCTACCTACCTCTCTACCCACCCACCTACCTACCTTCCTTCCTTTCTACTTACCTACCTACCCACTTCCCTTCTTCCACTCTCTCTCTCTTTCACACACACGAAAGCAAGGCAGATACCAGATTGGAAACACACACACACACACACGAACACAAGCAAAACTATACACACATAAACACAAGCAAAACTGGACACACACACACAAAGCAAAACTGGACACACACATACATACAAGCAAAACTACACACACACACACAAACACAAGCAAAACTAGACACACACACACAAGCAGAACTACACACACACACATACACAAGCAAAACTACACACACACACACAAACACAAGCAAAACTACACACACACACACAAACACAAGCAAAACTACACACACACACAAACACAAGCAAAACCTACACACACACACAAACACAAGCAAAACTACACACACACAACCACAAGCAAACTGGACACACACACACAAATACAAGCAAACTGGACACACACACACACAAGCAAACTGGACACACACACAAACGAGCAAAACTACACACACATAAACACAAGCAAAACTACACAACTACACACACACATAAACACAAGCAAAACTGGACACACACACACAAGCAAAACTGGACACACACACACAAGCAAAACTAGGACACACACACACAAGCAAAACTAGACACACACACACAAGCAAAAACTAGACACACATACACAAACACACACACAGAAGCAAACTGGACACACACAAATACAAGCAAACTGGACACACACACACACAAACACAAGCAAAACTAGACACACACACACAAATACAAGCAAACTGGACACACACACACACACACACACACTTTGCCTTGTCTACTCCCACACCATAATCTTACATTCTCAGACTACATTTCTCTCACCATTCCTCACTGTCTAATCTCTCTCTCTCTCTTTCTTTCTCTCTCTTTCTCTCTCTCTTTATATTTGTTTTTCTTCATCTTTATTCTCTCTCTCTCTCTCTATGTTTGTTTCCTGCTCATCTTTATTCTCTCTCTCTCTCTCTTTGTTTGTTTTCTGTATCTTTATTCTCTCTCTCTCTCTCTTTGTTTGTTTTCTGTATCTTTATTCTCTCTCTCTCTCTCTTTATGTTTGTTTTCTGCTCGTCTATATTCTCTCTTTCTTTTTCTTCTCTTTCTTTCCCCTTTCCCCCCTTCTCTCTCTCCCCTTCTGCCCTCACTTTTTTCCTCTTTTCTTTCTCCTCCTCTCCTCCTCCCTCCCTCACTTCCTTCTCTCCTCTCCACTCTCACTTCCTTCTCTCTCCTCCCCTCTCACTCACTTCCTTCTCTCTCCTCTCACTCACATCCTCCCCTCTCTATCACTCTTCTCTCCCTCCCTCTCTATCTCTCTCTCCCTTCCTTCCCTCCTCCTCCCTCATCCTTCTCTCTCCTCTTCTCTCTCTCTCCTCTCCCTCCCTGCCAACCCATCCAGCCTTCACTAAGCCTCCGTGATACCAAAGAGAGACAGATGGGAATTTCTCTCACTCAGATTTGCCTCCTCTCTCTCTCTCTCTCTCTCATTTTATACATTTCTCTCTCTCCTTCCATCTTTCTCTCATTTTATACATTCTCTCTTTCATTCTATACATTTCTCTCTCTCCTTCCATCTTTCTCTCTCTCTCTTTTTCCATCTTTCTCTCTCTCTATATATATATATTTTTTTTTCTCTCATTCTATACATATGTGTGTGTGTATGTTTTGTTTGTGTTTTGCCAATCTTCTGTCTGTGTGTGTGTGTGTGATGTAGTCAGAAAATTGGAGGTAAATGAGTCCTTCAAATATTGCCACAAAACACACACACACACACACACACACCTATATGGAATGAGCTTGTTTGGTGGCATGGTCAGGAGGAATCAGAAGCCTCCAATTTTCATACACGATCACAGGGTCTTTAAATAGATACTGTTAAATTACTGTTATTTCTACTGTTATTTTTCCTTTTATTTCTACTGTTAATTATTGTTATTTCTACTGCTATTTGTTCATTTATTTTTACTGTTATTTACTGTTATTTCTATTGTTATTTTTACTGTTATTTCTATTGTTATTTTTACTGTTATTTGCTGTTATTTCTATTGTTATTTTTACTGTTAATTCACAAGGCTAACTAACATTATAATAAACAAAGATATAGATGTGCGTCAGTCATTTATTAAACCACTTATTTCATTATTTATCAAGAGACTACTGTACTCCTATTTATTATTATTATTTTTGGTTATTATTATCATTTTTTTTTTTTTTTGTAATGTTGTTGTCTTTTGGGTACATATTTTTGAAGGCTACTGATTCCTCCAAACCCTACCAGGAGACAGATACATTAGGGTGTGTGTCGTGTTGCGTGGAGTGGTTTGGAGGACTCGCGGAACTTCAAAATTCACCCACAAATAAAATCTCCTCTTTAAACTAATCTCAAAAATTAATTCTGCAATATTAATGTATCAACCCTTAATAATAATAATAATAATAATAATAATAATAATAAAAATATTGATAATGATAACAATAATAGTAATAATAATGATAAATACTACTACTAATAATAATATAATAATAATATGGGCAATTATAATAATAATAATATTGGCAATTATAATAATAATAATAATAGTAATAAAAATAATTATTATAATAATGATAGTAATAATAATATCAATAATAATATTAATAATAATATTTATAATAATAATGATGATAATGATTCTCCCCAAAGCTTACAAAGTTCCTATCTATCTATATTTTTATTTATTTATATTGACACCTATAAAAATTATGTATATATTTGTATTACTGAACTATACAAAGAGAGGTAATGTATGTATGGTGAATTGGAAGGTTTATAATAATAATAATAATAATAATAATAAAAAAAAAAAAAAAAAAAAAAAAAATAGTATCAATAATAACAATAATAATACTGTAATAGTAATACTAATGAAAATATAATAATTAATAATGTAATTTTTTTCTACTTTACCTCCCTTTGTGTTAGTAATAATACCATTGAAAATCTCAGAGACAAAACCCACCAATATTATGAATTATTTTGAATTATTATTAATTATTATAAATTATTATGAATTATTTTGAATTATTATTAATTATTATAAATTATTATGAATTATTTTGAATTATTATTAATTATTATAAATTATTATGAATTATTTTGAATAATTATTAATTATGAATTATGAATTATTCTGAATTATTTTGAATAATTATTTATTATGAATTATTTTGAATTATTCTGAATTATTATGAATTATATTTAGTTGGTTTGTATGGATATTTGAACCTTAAAAAGAAAAATGACTAACAATGTGTTAAAAGAATATATATAATTATTATGTACCAAATTTAATTAACTTCTTATAATTATCAAAGGAATACTGTATTATGAATTATTCTAGTTTATATAAAAGCATTTTATTATTTTTATTTTGATCATTATATTTTATTTTATATTTATTAATATTTTTTGTTTAATCATTATATTTTATTTTTTGTCTCCGAGTTTCTCAAATTGTTTTCATTGCAACAAACAAACAATTTCCTAAATATTTGTACAATTATTAGTAAAACTACAACTATGATCTTCTAGGAAATTATAACACTTTTAAAAATTTACTATCCCTAATATTAATGAAAAAAAAAAATACACATATACAAGGATTTACGTTCTTCTAATAATTATAACCTTCTATGTAATGCATAAACCATTCTAAATATATTCATTAAACTGTTAAATACCAGACATATTAATAATAATAATAATAATAATACCGGGCATGTAAATAATAATAATAATAATAAAAATAAAATTAATAAAAATAAAATTAATAAAAATAATCATAATAATAATAATAAAAATAATAATAATAATATCTAACTTACATAGCCTTTAGAGAATTACTGTATATAAATGAAACATAACATTATATACCAAACTAATAATACAACTAAATATTAATGTAGGTAAAACAAATACTTAAAATTAATGATGTAAATTATATCAATATTTGAAGGACTCATTTACCTCCAATTTTCTGACTACATCACACACACACAAATATAGATAGTGTGTGTGTGTGTGTGTGTTTTGTGGCAATATTTGAAGGACTCATTTACCTCCAATTTTCTGACATCACACACACACAGGGTTCCTTAAAACCAGCCTTAAAAATCACTTCCACATTTCTTTATGAACTAAATTAATTATTTTTATAACGTTTGCGAACTATTAAAATTTTTGTAATGTTTGTGAACTTACTCAATTATTTTTTTAATGTTTGTGAACTGAATTTATTATCTTTATAACGACGCACGACAAATATAAACCCTCACCGAACCTCTTGAAAAATATCAAACTAAAATGATAACAAATACAGCCTATTTATTCAATATTATGGGGGACATTATTTTAAAATCTGGAGTAACTGATTCCTCCAGACTATTCCAAGCAACGACAACAGAACAACACCATTATTTTTGTTCATCTGGTCCTGTTTCCTAGGCATACTTTGGAGGAATCAAGGTACTCCAATGTAACAAAATAAAAAAGTTATACCATTATTTTTCTTCAGAATAATAATAATAATAATAAAATAAAAATAATAATAATAAAATAAAAATAATAATAATAAAATAAAAATAATAATAATAAAATAAAAATATTCAAATAATAACAATACTAAAAATAATAATAAAAATGGATTTCTACCTCTAAAATGTGTGTTAGGTTAGGTTAGTTTTACCTGTAGTTACATTACATATTTTTATTAATGTTTCTTTCTTATGATATATTCTAGTTGTACTTGTAAAATTACAATACATAATTTCATTGATATTTTTTTAATGATTTATTCAAAGATTACATGTAGTTACAATAAACATTTCTAATGATTTGTTTTTTAAATGATATATTCAAAGTTTTTCTGTCGTTACATGTTTATTTTAATTGTTATTTTGTTTTTAGGATATATTCTAGTTTACCTAAAGTAACATGACATAACTTTATTGATGTTTTTTTGTATGATAATATATTCTAATTTAACTGTAATTACATGTTTTTTGTAATTGATGTTTTGTTATTATTATTATTTATGTTACATTCTAGTTCATGTTTTTTTATAATTGATGTTATTATTATTATTATTTATGTTACATTCTAGTTTAATATGTTTGTTTATTTTAGTTGTTATTAATATATATTGTAATAGTAATGAGCTATACTACTACTACTACTACTAACACTTACACAAACTATTGTATTTAGTTCACTACACCTTCATTATTATATCTACTGATTGTTAAAGTATGTGTGTGTTTGAGAGATAGAGAGATAGATATAGAGAGATAGAGACAGAGAGAGAGGGAGAGAGTGTGTGAAATATGCAGTAAGATAGATAGATAGATAGACAGAAATGTAAAAAGAAATAAAGGAGAAACAGTAGAGAAAGACAGACAGAGAGAGAGAGACAGAAATGAGAAATGTAGAGAGAAAAGAGAAACAGTATATATATAGAGAAATGCACAATGAAAACACACACAAAAATACAACATAATGATAAAAATTCCACAAGCTACTGTACTGTACTTTCGCCAGGCTGCTACACATACATACATACATACACACACACAGATATTGCTTCCTTAACACACAACACACATACACACAGACATTGCTTCCTCTTCTTTTCTCAACACACACACACACACAATGCTAATCAAAACACACGTTTCATTTTAGCAGAACATACGCACATACACAATGCTAATCCAAACACACCCTTCACTTTATCATACACACAAACACACACAATGTTAATCCAAACACACCCTTCATTTTGGCAGACCACACACACACACAAACACAATACTATCAAAACATACCCTTCATTTTAGTACACACACACACAAATACAATGCAAATCAAAACACACCCTTCATTTTAGCACATACACATACACACACGCATACATTGCTTCCTCTTCTTTTCTCAACACACACACACACACAATCACACACAAACACAATACTATCAAAAGACACCCTTCATTTTACATACAAATATACAAACACACCCTTCATTTTGGCAGAACACACACACACACATATACATTGCTTCCTCTTCTTTTCTCAACACACACACACACACAGCACGTACATTATCTACTGGTTGTAATATTCCGAGTAAGATCGGTTCTTGCCGGAGCGCCTGGAGCGAGGTCGGGTTCCCTCGGGTATGGTGTCTGAGAAACGGTTCGGTTTGGACTTCTCTTCTCGGGTTTTTTTTCCTTCCTTTACCTCCTTTACTTCCTTTACCACCTTTCCCTGTTAAAATAAAGTGTGTGTTTTAATTAGTATTCTTTGTGTGTGTTTTAGTTAGTTTTTGTGTGTGTGTGTGTGTTTTTGTGTGTGTTTGTGTTTTCCTTCCCTCCTTTACCACCTTTTCCTGTTAAAATAAAAAGTGTGTTTTAATTAGCTTTTGTGTGTGTGTGTGTGTTTTAGTTTTTCTTTTGTGTGTGTATGTGTCTGTGTGTGTGTTTTCCTTCCTTCCTTCATCACATTTTCCTGTTAAAATGAAGGGTGTGTTTTAGTTAGTATTATGTGTGTGTGTGTGTGTTTTCCTGTTAAAATGAAGGGTGTGTTTTAATTAGTATTTTGTGTGTGTGTGTGTGTGTGTTTCATGACAATATTCGACAAAGGACTCGATCATTTCCAAAAAAAAAAAAAAATCTGACTACATCACAGGGTCCCTCAAGGGGGAAATATTATGTTGGTAAATCTGGAGTAACTGATTCCTCCAAACTATTCCAAGCAACAACAGAACACCACCATTATATTTGTTCGTCTGGTCCTGTTTCCTGGCATACTTTGGAGGAAACTGGAGCAACTGATTCCTCCAAACTATTCCAAGCAACAACAGAACACCACCATTATATTTGTTCATCTGGTCCTGTTTCATGGCATACTTTGGAGGAATCAAGACACTCCAATGTAACCAAAGTGAATTACCACCTTAAACACAGGGACAGTAAATACCTTAGTGGTTGGTAGTGGTTTATAAGCACACAAACGAAAGAAGCTTAGCCATGTAAATGACTTATGGGTGAATTATTTAAGGAATTTGGTGAGTAAACTATACAGTGATCATTATTATTAGATTAATTATTTAATGAATTAGGCGAGTAAACTATGCAGTGATTATCATTATTATTATTATTATTTGATGACTTATGGGTGAATTAATTAATGAATTTGGTGAATAAACTATACAGTAATCATTATTATCTTTTTATGGGTGAATTATATAATGAATTTGGTGAATAAACTATACAGTGATCATCATTATCTTACTTTTGGATAAATTTTGCGAATGCGGATTATTTGGAAATTAATGAAACTTTACATGTGTCATTGGTTAGGAAGCTTACAAACCAATACCACTTTGAAATGAACCCTTAGTGTGTACAGTAATGAACAAGTGTTACCAATACAACATCATTATTACATCCCAATGTTACCAAACCAACAACACCACCATTACATACATCCCAGTGCTACCAACAACCACACATTTACACACATATGTCAGTCCCCAATTTACCTTTTTCTTAGATTGTGAGTTGAAGGTTTGGATGAGTTTTGCACAGTTAGTGAGGTTGTCTTGGGGTTCCCACGTGTTGTACTTGGCGTTGTAACCCACCCACTTCACCAGGTAGTCCTTCTTCCCTTTCTTCTCACGCACGTCCAATATTTTCTCAACCTATTAAAAGAGAGAGAGAGAGAGAGAGAGAGAGAGAGAGAGAGAGAGAGAGATTAGGCTTTGTGTAATAATTATAATGAGAGAAATATTAAGCTTTGTGTAATAATTATAATGAGAGAAAAATTAAGCTTTGTGTAATAATTATAAGAAAAAAATGAAGCTTTGTGTAATAATTATAATGAGAGAAAAATTAAGCTTTGTGTAATAATTATAATGAGAAAAATTAAGCTTTGTGTAATAATTATAATAAGAGAAAAATTAAGCTTTGTGTAATAATTATAATGATAGAAAAATTAAGCTTTGTGTAATAATTATAATGAGAAAAATTAAGCTTTGTGTAATAATTATGAGAAATATTAATCTGTGTAATAATGATTTGGTATTCATAACTTGTAATCTTTCTTCTCACGCACATATCCAATATTTTCTCGACCTAATAAAAAAATAAATTAAGTGCAAAAACAAACAGCCATTACAGTACTGTAAAAAAAAAATTCCCAACAATTACAAGAGTGGAAAAAAAACAACCAGGCATTAAAGAACAGTAAAAAAAAAAAAATAATCATAAAAAAATTCCCAACAATAAAGACATTAAAATACTGAAGAAAAAAAAAAAAAAATCTCCGAGCCTCCCGCACCCTCCAACACACACACACACCTGCCAGTCCTCCTCCTGCTCCTCCTCCTCCTCGTCCTCGTCCTCGTCCATCTTCTCGAGTGACTTGAGGAATGCTTTGAGGACTTCTGGACAGTTCATCTCGTCCTCGGGGAGCCATGAGTCGTACTTGGAGGCCCAGCCCTTCCATCGCACCTTGTACTCGGTTCTCCCCTTCACGTCTCGCATCTGCAGTATTCGTTCAACCTGCGGGGAAAAAAAGAATAACAAAGTAAATATATAAATATCATAAAACAAAGTCCTTCCTTATAGGTGTGTGTATGTGTCCCTCATTTTCTAATGGTGTGTGTGTGTGTGCGTGCATGTGTGTGTATGTGTATATACCGGGTTTGTGTATGTGTGTGTGTGTGTGTGTGTGTGTGTGTGTATGTATGTGTGTGTGTGTGTATGTATGTGTGTATGTGTGTGTATGTGTATAGGTATATACATATATGTGTGTGTGTGTATGTACGCCCATAACCAACACACCTCATATGTTTCCTCCAGGTTACGTCCGGCTGTCTTGAAGTATTTGTTGAGGAGGGTGTCACAGTTGAGTTCGGCCTCGGGGAGCCATGAGTCGTCCCTCGGCCCGAACCCTTTCCAGCGCACCTTGTACTCGGTGAAGCGGCCTCGTACTCGATGGTCCACCACGGCCTCCACCTGGAACGAGGAGGAGGAGGATGTACAGTCAGCTAAATAATTATCAACATCACCCTTACTTATTATCGGTGCCATGTAGGGTTGGTAATACTGGGTACCACGTCTTGATAATGTATGCTGGTGTTTTGTGTGTGTGTGTGTGTTGTGTGTGATGTATGCCATGCCTTGATAATGTATGCTGGTGTTTTTGTGTGTGTGTGTGATGTATGCCATGCCTCGATAATGTATGCTGGTGGTTTTTTTTTTGTGTGTGTGTGATGTATGCCATGCCTCGATAATGTATATCCATGTTTTTGTTGTGTGTGTGTGTGTGTGTGTGTAAACTGACCCCTTATTTTCCTATGGTATTTTTGTTAGTGTGTTTGTGTGTGTGTGTGTGTGTGTGTGTACAGAATTCTTATTTTCCACTGATGTTTTTGTTTGTGTTGCGTTGTGTGTGTGTGTGTGTACTAAACCCCTTAACTTCCATTGGTGTGTGTGTGTGTTGTACCATTTGTAATAAATCTATGATATAAAAATGGTTTAATATACATCCATAAACAAAGAGCAAAACCAGGAATTACAACACAGCAAAAAAAAAAATAACATAAACATTAAGAAAAATAACATAAAAAACATTAACCGATTGATATTAGGCGCCGCAACAGCCAGGTCATATAGCGCCAGAGAAAGGTGATAGAGAGGTGTGACAGCAAGCAGGAAGGAAATAAATTAAAATGAAAAGAGGGACATAAACATTAAGAAACATAACATAAATATTAAGGAAAGATTAATTTGTTAGTGAATTGGAAAGTCTGTGATTCCTATAAATTATACCACTATTCAGATCCTTCATTATAGGGGTGTGGGAATAGGGGACAGGCTTGGGGGGTGCAGGAGTAGGGGGACAGGCTTGGGGGGTGCAGGAGTAGGGGGACAGGCTTGGAGGGGAGGGTTAGGGGGTTTGCGGGAATATGGGACAGGCTTGTGGGGTGCGGGAATAAGGGGACAGGCTTTCTACCCCCCCCAAGCCTGTCCCCCTATTCCTGCACCCCCCCCCACAAGCCTGTCTCCTACTCCCACACCCCCTTAAAGTAATATTAAGTTTGTTTGTTTCCTGGTATACTTTGAAGGAAACAAAAGCAACCTTACTTCTCCATCTTCCCTTCTTTCATTTTTTTTTATTTACCAACAATAGAACCTGCCATTAAAGTCGTCTGGTTTGTGATATAATTAGAAGGAAACATGAGCAGCCTTACTTCTTCTACTTTCTTCCCTTCTATCACTTCTGATTTACCAACAAGAGAACAAACTTGCATCAATATACCTCAAATTCTACAGGCTTGGGTGATCTTTCCCGAGAATATTTACCAACTTTACTCCTACTTTTTTCCATTTCTTTTTTGATTTCCCAACAATAGAACAAACTGTCATTATTATATCTCAAATTCTACAGGTTTTGGGTGATCTTTCCCGAGAATATTTACCAACTTTACTCCTACTTTCTTTACTTTTTTCCATTTCTTTTTTGATTTCCCAACAATAGAACAAAGTGTCATTATTATACCTCATATTCTACAGGTTTTGGGTGATCTTTCCCGAGAATATTTACCAACTCTACTCCTACTTTCTTCTCTTTTTTCCATTTATTTTTTGATTTCCCAACAATAGAACAAACTGTCATTATTATACCTCATATTCTACAGGTTTTGGTGCTTTTCCCTTTGCTGCCTTCACCACCACCTTCTGTTTTGCTGGTGAGGGCCTTTTCTTCTTCTTGGGTGGTGATTGTGGCGGACCCTGGTTAGCGAACGGTTTCACTTTGCGTGTTCTGGTCCCGGCCGGCACTACTTCCTCTGTGGTGGCAATGTTGTGGATGAGGAGAGAATAGTAAGAATATATTTAATTAAGAGTGTGTATGGTAATGAATAACACACACACACAAGTCTGGGAACACACACATACACACACAAGACTGGCAAAACACATACACACAAAAGACTGGCAAAACACACACACATGACTGGCAAAAAAAAAAAAAACACACACACAAGACTAGGAACACACACACACACACAACTGGCAAAAAAACACACACACATCTGGCAAAACACACACACACACACAAAATTCTGGGAAAACAAATATGGGTGGTCTTCAATGAGTGTAAAATGAAGTAGTATTTATTCATTGTATATCCAGAGTTTACTGTATATTACACATAGAGAGAGAGAGAGACACAATACAGAGAAACACGAGAGACAGACAGACAGACAGAAACAAGACACACACACTGAGAGAGAGAGAGAGAGAGAGAGAGATAGACACAAGACAGAGACAAGACAGACACACACACACACTGAGAGAGAGAGACAGATAGACACAAGACAGAGAAACACAAGACACACACATACACACTGAGAGACAGAGTGTTTGTTTACCTTGATCCTCGTCTAGTTCGCTGTAGAAAACACGTGAGGTTTTCCTTATCATGCGATCTCCGTTCTCCATATCAGAGCTGTTTCTTTTCTTGGGAGCCATGGCAGTCTGGGGAAGGGGAGGGGGGGAACGAAGGACAATTATTTATTTTTACTGTGTTTATATATTTATTTAAAAGGAGTTGATTGTTATTCATATTTATTTATTTAACGGTGGTGATTTTTATTATTATTATTACTATTTATTTAAAGGAGGTGATTATTATTATTACTATTTATTTATTTAAAGGAGGTGATTATTATTATTATTACTATTTATTTATTTAAAGGATATGATTGTTATTATTTTTATTTATTTATTTAAAGGTGATTATTATTATTATTTATTTATAGGTGATTATTATCTATTTCAAGGTGATTATTATTATAATTATTAAAACTAAGTAACTAACAAACAAACTCACTCACAAACCAACCTTAAACTCTGAAGTCCTGCCAGATATCTCTAAGAATTCGTTAACAAGTTCGTCACAGTTGAGTTCTGATGCCGGGAGCCAAGTGTCGTCCTTCTCGTTGAACCCTACCCAACGCACTCGGAACTTCACCGGACATTTGCGCGCCCTCTTCAGTACCTCCATGTCCACGATCTGGTCCACCTGGAATTGTTACGGGTTGATTATTACGGCGGGTCAATTGTTGTTGTTGTTATTACCTGAACGAATTATTATTATGGGTCATTTATTTTAACCTGAACGAATTATTATTATGGGTCATTTATTTTAACCTGAAAGAATTATTATTATGGGTCATTTATTTTAACCTGAACGAATTATTATTATGGGTCATTTATTTTAACCTGAAAGAATTATTATTATGGGTCATTTATTTTAACCTGAACGAATTATTATTATGGGTCATTTATTTTAACCTGAACGAATTATTATTATGGGTCATTTATTTTAACCTGAACTAATTATTACTATGAGTCTATCTATCTATAGCTCTGATGCCTGGGGTGGCCACGGCAGAAATATCTCCAGTTTTCCCTGTTCCAACACTCCCTCCTTACTTGTTCAAACCCTCCTCTGACCCTTACGTTTCTCTCCTTTACATACTCTTCCACTGTTCTGCCATCTAACTGGTGGTCTGCCTCTCACACCACGTCCCACAACTTCACTTCCATACACCTTCTTTACAAACTTTTCACCTTGCATTCTCTCTACATGTTCAAACCATCTCAATGTATTACGCTTCACTCTCTCATCCACTCCACACTCAATACCAATTGCCTTCTCACTCATACCACATCTCTCGTACACACTCTCATTACTTTCCTATCCTAGACTGATGAGCCTTACTCCATGTCCATGTCTCTGATGCATATGTCAGTGTTGGCAGGATTATACTGTTCCTCAGTCCCCTCTTCACCTCCATACACACACTTCTACCCTTCATAATCCTTCCCAGTGATCCTATGACCTGTCTACCCTTCACTGCTCTCTCCCTAATTTCTCCTTCCATACTTCCATGTTTACACATAACTGTCCCCAGGTACTTAAACTCCTTCACTTCCTCCATCCTCTCACCCCTCAGAGTTATCTCACACTTCGTCCCAGTTGGTACTTCCACTCTGTATGGTGTAGCAAAGTCAATCACTTCAGTTCCTGCTCTCTCAAACACCATCACTTTACTTTTACCAACATTCACCTTCAGTTTCTTTCATTTACACACAGACTGAAATTCATCTACTACTCTCTGTAACTCCCTTTCACTCTCATAAGAACATAAGAAATAAGGAAACGGCAGTAGACCAGTTGGTCCATGCAAGGCAGCTCCTATTTAAACCCATCCCTTTTCATCCATATATCTATCTAGCTTGATTTTAAAATTATCTACTCTATTTGCCCTAACTATCTCCGCTGGAAGTTTATTCCGCTCATCTACTACCCTATTTCCATACCAATGTCTTCCTATTTCTCTTTGAAAGGAGAATTTTGCTAATTTAAATCCATTTGATCGAGTTCTGTCCTGATTACTGAACTTGAGAACTTTACTTATATCACCCTTGTTAATTCCCTTAACCCATTTAAAGGCTTCTATGATCATGGTCACCCCTTACTCGGCGCCTTTCCAATGAATGTAGTTTGAGGTGTTTTAGCCTATCCTCATAACTAAGGTTCCTAATGTTATGTATCTTTTTAGTCATTCTCCGTTGTACACTCTCTAAAGATTATATATCAATTCTGTAGTATGGGGACCAAAACTGAACTGCATAGGGCGAGGTACAACTGAAGAATTATTTTTTCTGTCCTATTACTTACGTTTCTTGATATAAAACCTAATATTCTGTTGGCCTTATTTTTAACACTAATGCACTGTTGTCTAGGTTTTAGGTCTCAGCCATCAACACAGTGACATTCCCAAACAAACTTGCCGCCAAGGACCAATTTGCTTCATTCAGCCTCAATTTCACCCCTAGACCATTCACTTTGGCTTTCATCTCTCTCATACAACCATCCATATATATATTGAACAACCATGGTGACATAACACATCCCTGTCTCAGCCCTACACTAATATTAAAACTTTCACTTAGAATACCCTCTACCCACACACATGCATAAAAAGCCTCAATGCCTTTTAGCAAACATCCCCCAACACCATATATTTTTAACACCTCTGGACAGCTGAAATTTTCTATATAATTAAGTACAACTTTCTCTTAAATTCATTACACATGAACATATATATACAGGAAATATACACAAATTGTAAATGTTGGCCATGTGGACCTTTTATGCAGATATACCCAAAAAATATATAATAAAATAAGAAATATACAAAAAATATATACCGGTATATATATAAAAAAAAAAAAAATTATACCAAAAAAATATATATATACATAAAAATAAACGAGACAAAACTAAAAAAAAAAAAATAGGTATTTTTACAGTAAACCTGGGTTCAGTAAAACGTATATATTAGTATGTTTTACCGCTAATTAGGACCATTCTAAGACTATTTTCTTCAATGGTGTTTCTCTCGGAAATGCCCCGTTTTCGAGATATGCCCCGTTTTCATACCCCATACAAACTTGGGGGAGAGCCTGGGAATCCGGGATTTTGGGTGCAGGGAAAACATGCTGTACACTATGGCATTGCCTTTATAATACACTTCTTACCTTTGGTTTCTCTTAGAAATGCCCCATTTTCGAGATATGCCCCCATTTTCATACCCCATACAAACTTGGGGGAGAGCCTGGGAATACGGGGCTTTGGGTGGGGGAAAACACTATCAGTGCTGCAAATGTTGTAATATTCACGCCACTTGTGGCTGTATTGGCTATATTTGCCCTATTATATTTTGTTTTGGCAATACTCTTTTATTTGTTAGGCCCGGTAGTTAGCCCAGGTTAGGTCCCGGTAGTCTGTCGTGGTCTAGGTTAGGTTAGGTCAGGTCAGGTTAGGTAATACTAATTCCCAAAATAACCATTTGATTTGAATATCTAGTCCAACCCAAGCCAACACGTGTTGTAACGCTGCTGTTTGGGCTATAATTTATTTTTATTGTATCGGTCTCGAAAACTTTGTTATTTCGCTTTTATTTCCGGTTTCAAGTGTTTATTTAAGACAATTACATATTATAAAGGCAACGCCATAGTGTACAGCATGTTTTCCCCCACCCAAAATCCCGTATTCCCAGGCTCTCCCCCAAGTTTGTATGGGGTATGAAAACGGGGCATATCTCGAAAACGGGGCATTTCCGAGAGAAACACCATTGAAGAAAATAGTCTTAGAATGGTCCTAATTAGTGGTAAAACATACTAATATATACGTTTTACTGAACCCAGGTTTACTGTAAATTTACCAAAAAATATATTAAAAAATACATTACCTCAAAATTTCCATCTTCATCAGGTTGTTGTTTGTCTGTTTCCTTTTCATCATCTTTATTATCATCCTCTTTATTATCTCCTTCTGTCGTTGTTACTTCTTCTTCTTCTTCTATCCCATTCTCCTTCTCTTCTAATTCTTTGTCAGCCATTATTTATTTGTTTATTTCCCACGTGGGTGTATTATTTATGTGTTATTTATTTATTTCCCTCGTGGGTCTATTATTTTATTTATTTCTATTATTACTTATCTATTATTTCTTAATTAATACTAATTATGTATCTATTAATTATCTATTTATATACACAATTTATGTATTTATTTATTCCCCGGTGGAACAACAACAACAATAATTAAGATAAAGTTAATTTAATACATTTATCGTACCATTTATTTACTAATTTTCCCTCGGTGTGAGATTTTGGACCCACCGCCTCTCTTATTTATTCACTTATCTACGTTATCTGAGTAATAATAATGGGCTTATTATATATGTGGGTGCTCCTGGATAGTTCTGGTTGCTTCTGGTTCCTCCTGGGTGTTGAATTAATGCTCTAAAGGCCACAAATAAACAAAATAAACACGGGAGTAAACAGATTTGTGTTGGTGAGTGACGCGTCTTGTGCTTGTTGTTGGCGTCCCCTTACAGTGTTACCAGAACAAACCATTATTCAAGTAAGTTTGCAGTGTTGCCAGAATGGAGGGTGAATAATTAAGAAAAGATAATATAATAATAAATTAATTAAAACACATGTGAATAAAAAAGAAAAGAATACAGACATACATACAGAAATTAAAGAAAAGAGTAATATATATGATAACTCGGCAAAATCAGTGATATATTTTAATTAAATGCAGAGTGAATGTACTATTTTTTTTTTTTTTTTAAATGTATGACATGTAAAGATGATGATAATGAAACTCTAGAGCATTTTATTTTATTTTGCAGAGAGTTTATAATGATATAAGAAAGGACATATTTGAACTACAAAAGCCATAGATTTTTTTGTTTGTTTGATAAAGAAAATCAAGAAAAGGCAAAAGATACCATTTACAAATTTTGGAAAAGAAGAGAAAAACTTAGAATGCAAATTGAAAACTAAGTGAAAAAATTAAAGAAGAAGAAATAATAAGGGAAAAACCATTGGAATAATGGTGGTGTTTGCAGTGTTGCCAGAACGGATGGTCGAGTTTGCAGTGTTGCCAGAACGGATGGTCGAGTTTGCAGTGTTGCCAGAAGTGTGAAAGAATGGTATATATGAATCAAGGATAATAGACTTTTTGATATGAATGGTATGGTAGTTGGGGGAATAATGGTGGTGTTTGCAGTGTATTATTATTATTATTATTATTGTTTTTCTCTATATACTTTTTTTTTTTTTTGCATTTTACACACGTGCAAATTGTTTTTATCCTTCATTTTTTCCCTCTCTCTCTCGCTTTCATTCATTCATTATTTCCTTCCCTCTCCTCCATTGTTCCTTTCCCTCTCTCCTTCCTTTATTCTTCATTTCCCTCTTTCTTTCCTTCCTTCATTTTTCCTCTCTCTCTCTCTCTCTCTCTCTCTCTCTCTCTCTCTCTCTCTCTCTCTCTCTCTCTCTCTCTCTCTTATTGCAATACACATACGTTGAATAAAGAAAATGATCGACCGTATTGTTTTCATTTTTATAAGTTAAAAAAATGCAACACTTTAAACTCAAACCTTTATTATTCATCATACAAATATAATTATATACACATTACTGTATAAATTTCTACACTTCATGGATTAAGAGAGAGAGAGAGAGAGAGAGAGAGAGAGAGAGAGAGAGAGACAGAGAGAGAGAGAGACAGAGAGAGACAGAGACAGAGAGAGAGAGAGACAGAGAGAGAAAAAGTAAGAGAATGAGTGAGAAAGATAAAGAAAGAGCAACCAAAAACTTTAAACAATTATCCTTGAAGAAGAAATTTAATAATAACCACTCAAATATGTTAGTAAGAAATAAACAATAATAATAATAATAAATTCAGAGTGACGAGAGAGAGACAGAGACAGAAACAGAGAGAGAGAGAGAGAGACAGAAACACAGAGACAGACATTCTTACTAGACAAAGAGAGAGAGAAACAGAGACAGAGAGAGAGAGAGAGAGATGTGTTTTAATTAAGAGACAGAGAGAGAGAGACAAGAGAGACAAAGACAGAGAGAGAGAGAGACGTTCTTAAATAGAGGCCTCAGAGTGGTGTTTTAAGAGACAAAGAGAGAGAGAAACAGAGACAGAGAGAGAGAGAGAAACAGAGACAGAAATAGAGAGAGAGAGAGACGTGTTTTAATTAAGAGACAGAGAGAGAGAGACAGAAACACAGACAGAAATAGAGAGACGTGTTTTAATTAAGAGACAGAGAGAAACACAGAGACAGAGACACAGAGACAGAGAGAGAGAGACAGAAACACAGAAATAGAGAGAGAGAGATGTGTTTTAATTAAGAGACAGAGAGAGAGAGACAGAGAGAGCCCCTGTTGACTATTCTTCTCAGAGTGGTGCATCAGGCTGTGCAAGGTGGTGTATGAGTTTAACAAGGGTTCGTGTTGGTCTGCCACTCATGCCTTTGCCGAGGTAGGACACTTCATCTTTGTTCTCCATCACACCGGCAATGTCCAGGTGAGCCCAGTGATCACAACTCACAAACTCCTACACAAAACAATATTATTATTAGTTGTAGTACACTTATTACTATTATTATTAGTATTACTTATACTGTATTACTATTATTATTAGTATTACTTATACTGTATTACTATTATTATTAGTATTACTTATACTGTATTACTATTATTATTAGTATTACTTATACTGTATTACTATTATTATTATTAGTAGTAGTAGTACATGTAGTATCATTATTATTTATAATTTTCCTCTTATTATTATTATTATTATTATTATTATTATTATTATTATTATTATTATCATCATATATAGTTTTACTCTTATTACTATTATTATTAGTATTACTTATACTGTATTACTATTATTATTAGTAGTAGTAGTAGTATCATTATTATTTATAGTTTTCCTCTTATTTTATTATTATTATTTTCATTATCATTATTAGGTACTACTGTATTATTATTATTATTTCTCTGACAAGTAGCTAGGCGTACTGGGTTCATGCATCAACAACTGTACATATATAATAATATTCTTCTTACCCTGAGGAAGGCAGCGGCGGTACAGGAACCGCCATCACGGGAATACTTGCCAATGTTGTTTATGTCAGCCAGTCCAAACTCTGCTTAACACACACACACACACACACACACATATATACACACATATACACACACAGGCACACACATATATACACACAGGCACACACACACACATATACACACACACACACACACACACATATACAGGCACATACATATACACACACAGGCACACACACACAAATATACACACACAGACACACACACATACATATACAGGCACAGGCACACACACATATACACACACATACATACACACATATACACACACAGACACAGACACAGACACATACACACACAGGGAGAGAGAGAGGCTGGTATTATTAAGAGTGTGTGTGTGTGTGTGTGTGTGTGTGTGTTTGTGTGGGAGTAGGAGGGACAGGCTTGGGGTAAGGCTTGGGGGTGCAGAAATAAGGGGACAGGTTTGGGATGGGTAGAAAGCTTGTCCCCTATTCCCGCACCCCCCCCCCCTACCAAACCATATACACATAATACTATAGTAAACCATCTAATTAAAAATACTTCTTTTGTAATTGACATGGTAACAAAAAAAAAAAAAAAGTCCTATTTCAAAAGTGTAATTACAAATACAGTACTTCTTTTGTATTATGAAATTCAATGGCAGTAATGTATAACTAAATTCTGTCTAATCTATACATAATACTATAAATCTATGACACTAATGTATAACTAAATTCTGTCTAATCTATACATAATACTATAATTCAATGGCAGTAATGTATAACTAAATTCTGTCTAATCTATACATAATACTTCTATGACTCTAATGTATAAATAAATTCTCTCTATCAATACATAATACTATGCCACTACTGATAACGTATAACTAAATTGTGTGGTATCTATACATAATACACAAACACACACACACACACATACATACATACATACATACCATTAACTTGTGCTGAGTAGTGTTTCCATAGAGGCATTCTCCACACCCTGTCTCCAGTAATAGTTCCCATGTGTTGTAAGGTTTGCCATAACACACTACTGTTACTGAATACACCTGTAGCACCACTGCCCAGGGACACTGCCATCGCTCCTGGAAACACACATAAATAATACAATATAAATACACATACATACATATACGCATACAGTACAACACACCCGTCGCACCACTGCCCAGGGATGGTTGAGCTTAAAATTATTACCACTAATTTCCATACTGTACTGTTATCATACTATTAGTTATAATCACCTGTCAGTATAGCCAGATCAATAATGACCCTTGGCTAGTACCACAAGTTACCATAGTATTAGGTCCGTAGTTTTAAAACATTTGAGGGCCCTTACTGGAGCTCTATGAATTCTCCAAACTACTCCAGGCAACAGATTCCTTATTCAAAACACTGAAGCGTTCTGTGGCCTGGATTATTTGGAGGGTTCAGAGAGCTCCAGTAAGGGCCCTCAAATGTTTTAAAACTACGGGTGTTAGTTATAATTACCTGTCAGTGTAGCCAGATCAATAATAAGCCTAGGTTAGTATTAGTTAGCATAGTGTTACAGTACGTATAATTACCTGTCAGTGTAGCCAGATCAATAATGGCCCTAGGTTTGTGTTGTGAAGCATAATGTAGAGCATCGGCCAGTATGAGTCTACCCTCGGCATCAGTGTTGTCAACCTGTATAGTCTTACCATTAGAGGCAGTCACTACATCACCAGGCTTAGTCGCTCCGTTACCAGGCATGTTCTCACACAACGGGATCAAACCTTAAAACAAACAAAAACAACAACAACTTTAACACAGCAATAACGACGACTTTATTTATGTATGTTTTGTGTATTTATGTATGTATATTATTTATGTATGAATTTATGTATGTATGTTTTGTGTATTATGTATTTATTTATGCATGTACAGTACAGTATTTATGTATGAATTTATGTATGTATGTTTTGTGTATTATGTATTTATTTATGTATGTATATTATTTATGTATGAATTTATGTATGTATGTTTTGTGTATTATGTATTTATTTATGTATGTACAGTATTTATGTATGAATTTATGTACAGTATGTATGTATTGTGTATTTATGTATGTCTTTATGTGTGTATTTATGTATGTTTTGTGTATTTATGTACAGTATTAGTATTTTAATTATTACCACATTCATATTATTACTCCTTTAATTAATGCTAGAAATATAAGTCTAAATCTATTCACATAATTACTACAGTATTTTAATTATTACTCCTTTAATTAATGCTAGAAATATAAGTCCTAAATCTATTCATATAATTACTACAGTATTTTAATTATTACCACTTTCCTATCATTACTATTTTAATCACCACCACCACTACTGACTACTGACTACTGACTACTGACTACTGACTACCTTTAATATTGATGGGTAGATTGAGTTTAGCAGCAGCATATATAGCACCAATAGTACATGCAGCTCCTCCCATGTCAGCTCTCATTTTGTCCATGTTACCGGCAGGTTTGAGGGAGATGCCACCGCTGTCAAATGTTACACCTTTACCTGTCAAGTTAATTATATTTATGTGTTAGAGGCTTAGTACGAATGTAAATTGAAAACACACACATATATATACTGTACACACATGCTTAATAAATACAAATATAAATACAAAAATTAATACAAATTTAAATTGAAAACACACATGTATATACAACTCTTACACACACACACACATATATAATATACATATAAATTGAAAACACACATACTGTATATACAACTCTTACACACACACACATATATAATATTCATATAAATTGAAAACACACATATATACAGGTCTTACACACACACATACACATAATACATATATAAATTGAAAACACACACATATAGTTACAAGCTCTTACACACATATATAATACATATATAATTTAAAAACACTCATATATACAGCTCTTACACACACACATACACACAATAACAACAAATACAAAAACAAAACAATAAAAATAATTAATAATAAAATAACAAAAAACAAAAAACAAACCCAAAATCACTCACCAACAATAGCCAAAGGTTGTTGTTGTGAGAACCCTGCACCTTTGTATGTCAGTTCTAGGAATACCGGTGGCTCGACTGAACCCCTGGTGACGGATAGGAAGGCGTTCATTCCCCTCTCGGCGGCCCACTCGTACCCGCGTGTCAACACCTCCACTTTCAGACCCTCTAGGTAGTTCACGGCTTCCTGCATGGGGTATATGGGAGTCTTATTCGAGAACATTCGTGGTGTATACGATGCTGTGGTACCGGTACGATGGGATATATGGGTGTTATTCGAGAACGTTTGTGGTGTATACGATGCCATGGTACCAATGGCTGCATAGATAGGACATAGGGTCTTATTCGAGAACGTTCGTGGTGTATACGATGCCATGGTACCAATGGCTGCATAGATGGGACATAGAGTCATATTCAAGAACAATAACAAGGCATTACAGTACTTACAAACAGTACATTACACATCAATAACAACAACAGTGGGAAAAACAATTTAAAAATGTACAAGGTGTGTGACTTTCTGTACTGTACCTGTGCAAAGTTGGTTGGTGTGAGGATATTGGCAGGAGTTTCCATGAGTCGACGGGCAATATTCTGACCCTCGGCTAACACCATCCCACGACTCCACCTGTAGAGTGTGTAAATAAGGTGTAAATAAGTGTGCATAAATAAGGTGTAAATAAGGTGTAAATAAGAGTGTGTAAATAAGGTGTAAATAAGAGTGTATAAATAAAGTGTAAATAAGAGTGTACTATTTAAATAAGGTGTAAATAAGAGTGTGTAAATAAGGTGTAAATAAGAGTGTGTAAATAAGGTGTAAATAAGAGTGAATAAATGTGTAAATAAGAGTGTGTAAATAAAGTGTAAATAAGAGTGTACTGTATAAATAAGGTGTAAATAAGGTGTAAATAAGAGTGTATAAATAAAGTGTAAATAAGAGTGTGTAAATAGGGTGTAAATAAGAGTGTATAAATAAGGTGTAAATAAGAGTGTATAAATAAGGTGTAAATAAGAGTGTATAAATAAAGTGTAAATAAGAGTGTAAATAAGAGTGTATAAATAAGGTGTAAATAAGAGTGTGTAAATAAAGTGTAAATAAGAATGTATAAATAAATAATAATCAATAATAATAATCAATAATAAAAGTGAATAGGTAATAATAACTCACGCTTCATCGCTGTGATCAAAACAGGTGATGGTAGGAATAGGTTTCTTTTTAGCCTTGAGGTCCTGGTAAGTAAAGGATGACAGGTGTGCTCCCTCGGCCGCTGCCTCTCCGTCGCCACACCCGTCGACCACAACCGAGTCCACACCCGCGTCAGTCAGACCACGCACACCCGCTGATAAAATAATAAAATTAATGTTAATAATAATAATAATAATAATGATAATGATGATACTACTACTAATAATAGTGCAAGTACAGTAGTAGTAACAAAATAATACTAATAACAACAATACAATCTGATAATGATAATAATAACAATAACAATAATGATGATGATGATGCTAATGATAATAATAGTAGTACAGTAGTAACAAAATAATATCAACAACAGTACAATAATAATAATAAAAATAATAATAATAATAATAAAAATAAAAATAATAATAATAATAATAAAAATAAAAATAATAATAATAAAAATAAAAATAATAATAATAATAATAAACAACTACAGGTATAGTATTAATTAGCCCCTTCATTGACACACCTGCCACAGCCACTCTGACCGCCTCCTTCGCCGCATCTCTCTCCTCCAGTGGGTCCTGCTTGGCTTGTTTAGGTCCCAGGCCAACCACACCAATGATGGGGTCGTCCTCACTCGCACCAAACACCACGCGACATTTGCCAGGCTTTAGGGTCCCTCCGCTGTGAGAGAAAGAGAGAAGAAAATAGTTCGCACCAAAAAAAATAGTTCTCAGCAAAAAAGATAGTTCGCACAAAAAAAAAAATTGTTCGCAGCAAAAAAGATAGTTCGCACAAAAAAAAAAATTGTTCGCAGCAAAAAAGATTGTTCGCACCAAAAAAAATATTGTTCGTAGCAAATAGCAAACGACATTTACCAGTCATTAGGGTCCCACCGCTGTGAGAGAGAAAAGAAAATAGTTCGCGCCAAACAGCACGTGACATTTACATTTACCATACTTTAAAATCCCCTTCACTGTGAGAAAGAAGAAAATAGTTTGCACCAAATAAAATAGTTCACATCAAATAGCAAGCGACATTTACACTTACCAGTCTTTAGGGTCCCTCCACTGTGAGAGAAAATAAGATAAAACAGAGTTGCAGGAATTGATTGATTGATTGATATTAGGCGCCGCAACAGCGAGGTCATATAGCGACAGAAAATGGTGATAGAGAGGTGAGACAGCAAGAGTTACAGGAAGAATATACTGTATAATTATTTACAGTATGAAAGAGAATAAAAAAAAAATGAGTTGCAGGAAGGATATATAATAATTTTTCAATATGATAGTATAAATGATTTATTTTTTTGTACTGTTATTATTTTGGTGGTTGTTGTTATTGTTATGAGTGTGTGTGTGTATATGTATATTGCTCTGTGTTGAATGAAAAATGTTGTACTGTACTATATCTCACAAAATATCTCAAAACAGTAATAACCACAAACTTTCAGGTCATCATAAAAAAAAACAATGCAAAATCTCAAAACAACAATTCTTTATTACAAAACAAACACTTAAACAAAAACATTGAACTTTAACCAACACAAAAAATGTTACTGTACTTTAAGGGACAAATTCTCATGTTGTTGGTGAATTGGAAAGTCTCTGATTCCTAAAAAAAAAAAATATACCATAAAACAGATTGATTGTCTATTTGTACCTTCCCATTCACCACCAACAACAAAAAGAGAACCTCACCTAGATTAACAATACTGTACAAATAAAATAATGTACAGTATAGTTTCTGAATAAACTCGCATTAATCAATCAAGATGAGAATGAGTCCAAAATCAAATAATGTACAGTAGTTTCTGAATAACCTGCATTAATTAATAAAGACACAGTCCTTCAGAATGAGTCCGGCACAAACTGACTAAGACTCTTTTGTATGCAAGAACATCGTCGGTGGTGTATACGATGACCTGGTATCGGTACGACGGCTTTGGGGTGCGTGTGTGTGTGTGTCTAAGGAGGCATCGTATCGGTACCACACCATCGCCTACACCAATACCACCACACAGACGTTCTTGCCTACGACGCTTATAAACTTTTCTTCTCTTACTCCTCCAACCAACAACAAAACATATGGGAATAATTCAATAATATTCTTGAAGACACTTGATTTAATTTTATCCCTTTTATTTCATCCCCTTCAATGTCATTTAGGTTTGGTCACTTACATATTTTATCGCTTACATATATTTATCGCTTACATAATTTCATCACTTACATATTTTACCGCTTAAATATTTGTCATTTACATATTTTTTTCCCTTCAATGTGCTGGTTTTGTAACTTACATAAAACAGTATTATTTAGGTTAGCAGGTCCCTATGATACAGCTTTCTTCAAGAATAAACAAACCTACCTACATTTTCTATGCCTTCTTGATTAAGTGTATAAAATTCTGGCAGTACAGTAGGAAGAAAATTGGATGTATGCAAGTCCTTCAAAATATTGCCACGAAACACACACACACACACACATATACACCTATATGGATGGGGCTTGTTTTGTGGCATAGTCAGGAGGAATCAGAAGCCTCCAATTCCCATACACATTCACAAGGTTCTTAATTAAGGTGGAAGTATGTACAGTGTTGGTAAATCTGGAGCAACTGATTCCTCCAAACTATTCCAAGCAACAGAACAACAACATTAATTTAGTTCATCTGGTCCTGTTTGTTTCTTGGCATACTTTGGAGGAATCAAGGCACTCTCTAATGTAACAAAAGTGAATTACCACCCCTTAAGGACCCTGTGATTGTGTATGAAAATAGGAGGCTTCTGTTTCCTCCTTGCCATGCCACGAAACAAGCTCCTTCACTATTGGTGGTGGTGTTTCTTGGCAGTGTTTGAAGGACTCGTTTATCTCCAATTTTCCTGACTACATCACACGCAGGGTTCCTTAATTAAGAACAAATAGATTAACCAAAAGAGCATCACAGTTTACTGAATAAATAATAATTATGGTGTATCAAAATATACTATAATAATAAAGTAGGGACAATCTATATACAGTATATGACAACATCTCTCACTAAAAATTATCTAAAAATTGTCAAATATCCTTGTACCAAATGATGCCTCAATAAAAATGTAGAAACAGAAATAAAAAAAGTAGTTCCCTTAGAGAGAAATAGAAATAGAGAGAGATTGAAAGATAGATAGAAAGAGAGAGAGAAGACAGAGAGAGAGATAGAGAAAGGAAAAAAAAAAGGTTGGATTAATACTGGAATATCATAAGTTTTTTTTTAATAATCTTTCAATCTAGAAAACCATATACATATACAGTACATTTTTATTATCAATATTACAATAGCTATCTGAAAATACCCTTGGACACAATACAAAAACAAAGTTATTTATACAGAGAGGTTATAACAATAAGGGGAGATTTTTCAGTTGGTGAATTGGAAGGTCTGTGATTCCTCCAAACTATGTCATGAAACAGAGACGCCCTCAATGGTACACCCACAATCAAATATCCACCCACACTTTCCTTCTTTTGTGTAAATAAATCAGTATCATATCAAACTATTATCATACAACAACACCTTACGTGAACTCGACTCCCTTAGTTATTATTATTATTACGAGGTGCTGCAAAATCATACATATATAAATCAGTATCATATCAAACTATTATCATACAACAACACTTTATGTCAACTCAACCCTCTCAATTATTATTATGAGGTGCTGCAACTATCATACACGTGTTGTTATTTATTACCAAGATATTTACCACGACGGAAGGAAAGTGTCGGTGGATATATGATTGTGGCTGTACAGTTGGCCACAGAAATTCGTACACAGACCCATCATAAAGCAAGGTCATTATTGTGAAAGTAAAGTATGTACTGCAGTGAATGGTCTACCAAGTGACTGCAAAACAACACAGTTACATAGTCAATTCTCATTTTACACTGGCATTATGTACAGTATGTGAAATAGTATGTGTGTAATGAATGTACGTACTGTAAACACTTATTGTTACACTATATTACACACCCAATATACAAGTGTACTGTACAATGAGGGTTTTCTGTACAAAGTTTCATTACACACCCAAAATGCAAGTGTAAAATGAGAGTTAACTGTGCCTATATATTCTATTAGTGTTGTAATCCCTTGAATCCTAGAGTGTGTGTGTGTACGAGTTCCTGAGGCAGACTGACTGTACCAAAAGGGGATCTGTTTTGTGGCATATGTAGTTTGTAGGAATAAAAAAAATAGCTTTCTAATTCACCAACAAAAAAAAAGTCTCCCCTGAATAGTAATGTTAAATAATGTAATAATTATGTTTGTACAAGATAACACACCATTGTCAGTTCTAAGAGTGTTTATTATTAAACTATTTCTTTGAGGGAAAATTCTCTTCGTCGCTCAGTTCCTATTATTTATTATCCTGCAAAATAAACTTAGCAACAAAATGAGTATGTTTAATTTCACTAAAGGACCTCTTGGGTGGATCACCGGACCCTGGACAAGCCTACAAAGCCATAAAACACACAAGAAAATTTCTACACAACACACAACAACTACACAGAATATAAAATACTAATTAACCGCACATAGCGCCTTCGGGGAACTATAGAGGCTGTGACATCACAGTCTAAAAGGCCCCAACAAATACCAAGAAGAAGAAGAAGCATGTTTAATTAATAATGCCACCCTTGGAGTCTAGTAAGGCTGAATCCTCCAAAGCAACAGAAAATCATTATTATTGGTCTTCTGGTCCTGTTTCCTAGCATACTTTGAAGGAATCAAGACACTTTAAAGTACAAAAAAATAAATATATACCCCTTAAACTTACTCTTCGATGAAAAGGTGATCTGTTGCAAAATTTACATTGCACAATAATAGGAACTGAGTGACTAAGAAAACTTTGCCTTTAAATAATAGTTTCATAATACTGTACCACTGTAATCCACACTAGTTAATATTAAATATGTTGTTGTTCTCCCGGGACAGAATGGCCTCCTGCCCCACAGTAAACTCTGGTCACAGTGAAAAAACAAATTAAAATAAAGGAGGATGGTAGTGAAAAAACAAAACAAATTAAAATAAAGGAGGATGGTAGTGAAAAAACAAAACAAATTAAAATAAAGGAGAATGGTAGTGAAAAAAACAAATTAAAATAAAGGAGGATGGCAGTGAAAAAACAGAACAAATTAAAATAAAGGAGGATGGTAGTGAAAAAACAAAACAAATTAAAATAAAGGAGGATGGTAGTTGAAAAACAAAAATTAAAATAAAGGAGGATGGTAGTGAAAAAACAAAACAAATTAAAATAAAGGAGGATGGTAGGCTATTGAGTTCTATTGGCAGTTTCATTAATTATATACAGTACAGTACACTAAAATCATGAGTTACACACCAACTTACACATGTAGAGTTTATATATATATACAGTCATACAGTATTGTTTTTTTTAAGGGGGTAGTACAGGTATAGTGTTGGTAATTTTGGAGTACTTACCGATTCCTCCAAACTATTCCAAGCAACAATAACAGGCCAACCAACATTACTTTTGTTATTCTGGTACTGTTTGTTTTCTGGCATAGTTTGGAGGAATCAAAGTGCTCTAATAAACCTAAAGTGTACTACCTCCTTAATTAAGCTAATGACACGTGTTTACAACCAGTATTATTTAATTATTCTATTGTACTACATTTAGTTGTGTGACTCTCATACACACGCGATGTAAAGGTCTGATCTCTATATCATCTTTCATAAACGCTGTGATAATTAACTTTCTTAATGGGGACATTCTCTATATCATCTTTCATAAACGCTGTGATAATTTACTTTCTATTTCATCTTTCATAAATGCTGTGATAATTAACTTTCTTAATAAGGACATTCTCTATATCATCTTTCATAAACAGTGATAATTAACTTTCGTAATGGGGACTATTTTCATCTTTCAAAAATGATACACGAGTTGTGACAATCAACTTTCTTAATGGGAACTCTCTATTTATATTCATCTGTCATAAAACAAGAGTTGTGATAATCAACTTTTTTAATCGGGACATCACCAGCAGACAAAACAAAACAAAACAATCTCCAGTCATGAACTCTGTGTACAAATCTTATCTTAACATCAAAAACAGAGGTACATACACTTGTGATACATAATTTCTGACCAGGGAGTATTACACCAAGTCATGGCCAGATGTAGACCATACTTTTAATTCATATCAAGGACCCAGTCATCGTGTGTGAGACTTGGTGGCTTCTGATTCCTCTTGACTATGCCACGAAACACGGTCTTTCCACCCGACTATGGCGGTGTTTCGTGGCAATATTTGAAGGACTCATTTATCTCCAATTTTCTGAATATATCACAGGGTCACTTAAGGTATATAGAGATCTGAAAATGCATAAAATTTTCCACATATATTGACCATTAAAGTAGATAATGACTAATATATTTCTTTATAATAATATATTGTCAACTTCCTGGTCAGAAATTATGTATCACGAGTGTATAATACTTTAAATAAATATACAATCATCAATGAACACCATATTAGGAAGTCTGTAAAATAATGCACTGTGTTTATCAATTGTTTTTTTCAAGTTGATAAAGTCTGGTGATTAGCCTATTATTTTATTTCATTGATATACCGGTACTGTACTTGGAGCAATATAAAATAACTTTAAATGATACATAAAACTTTCAGTCATCTGTAAATAATTAATAGCATCTGACTTGAAAGAATACCAAAGAAATAAAAGTTAAATGATCAAACCTTCATCAATCAATGTTATTTAAATGTATTATATTATATGTATTATATGTACCGTACACAGTCACAGACAAAAAACTTATTATCATAAACCACCTGTTCATATTTTAATTACAAAATAATAAAAACTTTTGGAAAATCACTTATATAACACTGAGTTGAGTCATATTTTTATTTCATACTAAAAACCTTTGAAAAATAACTTATTTAACACTTGAGTTTCATTATATATATACAGTAGCTACTAATGGTTATCTTTCCTAGACCGTCTGATGAATTCTAATGATACCTTAACCATTCCAAATAAAGGTTTACTTATATAACTACTAACAGTATCTTTGCTAGACTATCTGATAAAAAAATTCTAATGACACCTTAACCATTTCCAATAAAGGTTCCCATATACAGTATATCCACTGACAGTATTTTTCCTAGACTGTCTGAAGAATTTTAAAGATACCTTTACTGTTTCAAATAAAGGTTCACTTCATTGCTACTGACGGTATCTTTCATAGACCATCTGATGAAAATTAATGATATCTTAAACATTTCAAACAGAGGCTCACTTATATATCCACTGATGGTATTTTTCCTAGAACATCTAAATGAATTTTAATGATACCTTAACCATGTATATAACTACTGATGGTATATTTGCTAGACCATCTGAAGAATTTTAATGATACCTTTACTGTTGCCTGCCGCTATAATGTTTGAGCCGCGGCGCCAACACACGGCCGACACAAACTCGGACGATTCTTCCTCTTTCTGGTCCTGGTCTTGAACGGTTTTCTTCTGGTCAAACTTGAGACTGAATAGCGTCCTTGACATTCCCTTGTAGTACACATAGAGGGAGTTGTTTTCTGAGCCACACGCCACGTATTCCCCGTCCGTCGCCAGGCCCACAAAGTTCTTCTCGTTGATGTGACCCTGGAGTGAACGCACACAGTGAGATTTGTTTACATTCCACATTTTGAGCAGACTGTCCGTGGAAGCAGACACGATGTCCTCGCTGGAGACGAACTTGACGTAGGACACGGCCTTACGGTGTCCTCGGAACACACGCAGCTCCTCCTTCATGTTGCGCAGGTCGTAGTAATGAACAAAGTGATCTGCTGAACCAAATGCCAAGTGGTATCTGCTGGCTGGGTTAAACTGGACACAGCATACATTGGCTTTGGCTTCTAGTGATGTGACAGATCTTTCACTATCCAGGGACCACAGCTTCACCTTGTGGTCGTCACTACCAGAGGCAATCAGCTTGGTATCCATCTTATTGAAGTCTACATTCCAACAACGCTTCTCATGTTCCTGGAATACATGGAGGCGTTGAGCTGTGAAGGCATCCCACACTGTAACGGTACCATCATAGTCACTACTGGCTAATAAATGCTTCATGTAATTACTCCAACTAACACAGCTTATTTTGGAGGAGCAGATCATTTCAGAGCATGGGTAGTGAAGGTCCACGGTGTCCCGAATCACCGTCCCGTAGTCAAAGATGCGGATTTTCTTGGTGAGTCCCGCCACGGCAAAATACTCGCTGTCCTTGTCAAACTCAATGCTGGAGGCAATGTTGCTAGACTGGTGGAACATATCACAGTTATAGTTGATGGTAGCAAGGGGTCGCATGGCACTGTATTGTGTAAACTTAGATATACATTCTCCAAATTGGTCCAACCCTCCATCCTGACTCTCCAACCCGGCCTCACTCAGTCCAGGTACTCTCATACTCAGGTATCTCTCCACTAGTTCATCAAAGTGTAAATGCATTCTTTTCCTTTTGGCCTGAACAGTTGAGCTCTCAGGACAGGCTTGGCTGAATAGTGGGACATTAAAACCTTCCTCAATGGGACTTGAGAGTGGTTCTGGAGGCATGTGTGATGACCCTGGACAATCCCCATCTAATATCTCTGTTAGGAAGACTCCACTTGAGTTAGGGACACTACTACTACTCTCCTGTGGTACACAACTACTGGCTTGGCTACGGTAAGGTTCCATACCATCCAGTGTGTTCTCTACGTTGGATAAGTCATGTGATATCATCTTCACCTCTCGTGCTATAGCTGCCATTTGCTCCGACTTTTGTTTGAGTAACTCACAGAGGAAGTCTTTCATCAGTTCATATTTACTCTGTTCAGAAGCAGCCTCCAGTTGCTCCTTCTTCTCCTGTAGGATGGTGATAATGTGACTGATGTCACTGATTCCTAAACATGATGTCTCAAAGCTCAGGTAATTCCTCAGTTCACTGAGGGCAGCAGTTTTATTTCTCTTGGTGAAGGCAGCACGGAGGTCAGCCAGACGACGTTGCTTTAACACTTGTTGATTGACCGTGTGATTGGGAAATATAGAGTCTGTACTCTCAACACTAAAATTACACTTGGGGCAGCGTTTGTTGGCCTGTATACTGGTTACCAAACATGTACGGCAGAAGGTGTGTCCACACTTGGTCATGTGAGCCTCTGATATCAGATCTAAACACACAGGACATAGATAGTCAGAGTTCTTCTCCTCCAGTGTACCTTCCAGACCGTTTAACACAAAGGGATTGGGACGCTTTACCCCCCGGGCCCCGGCACGACCCCCGGAGGAACCACCACCCTCCAGTCGGGTCTCATTGTTCGACATTATAACTAGTTTGGGTTACAATCTGGTTCTGAGTTTATTGTTTATTACCATGCTGTGTTAAGGACCAAGTTAACACCAACTATGGACACTGATTTCTAACATAATATTATCACTACAACACACAAATGTAGGTCACTGACATACACTACATTGTTGTACTTAGGTCTGGATTAATGTAAACACACACACCAACACTCGCATCATGACACACAAACCAACAGCCAGCAGGTTAAGATTGAAGGATTCCCGCCTCGTGTCAAAATAGTAAAGATGAAGCTGTACGAGGGAATGTTTGGGTGTTCCTTCCTTATGAGCAGCTACCACCAGTATTGTTAATGTTGTGGTGAAGGTGGTTGTGGTGCCCAGTTACCTCTCTCCCTCTCTCTCTTTCTCTCTCTCTTGTCTGTCTCACACTCCTCACTCACACTAGGCCAGTGACCTGAAAGATATTATATAACCTAGTGTTAGAACCAACACTAGTTATGTAAAGTATAGATGAAATTAAATTGACATAACATACAATGAAATGAAAGAAGAAATAGTAATATGAATCTAGCTTTCAGGTCACCATAAGACTAAGCTTACAAGTGTAGCATTTTGTATATTATTGACTATAGCAATTAAATTATGGTCAGGGATTAGGATGTTAAGGATTCCTCCACACTCGGTGTAAAAAAAAAAAAAAAAAAAACTGCATGCACCTCAGGGTTTTGTGGATAATAATAGTGGATAATAATGAGGAATTACTGTACACACATACATTACAAACACTTGAATATGAGGAATTACTGAACAGTTACCCACACATGAAGCTGGTTTGGCTCGTTACTTGTCAGGTGGTTGGCTACAAAAGCAAGAAAAGTGAAAAAAGATGTAGTTTTTTTTACAATCAACAAACTATAATATTTACTCACTCACTTTCCTTTATATTATATATTATTACTGTCTGCTTGTCAACAAACTATAACATTTGCTCACTTTCCTATTTGTTGTAGGTATCTCACAAGTAGCAAGGCGTACCAGATTCACGTGTGGGTAAATGTACATTTGTAGTCAAATTAGGTGAACTTCAATTAAATAACACCCTTTTAATTCACCCAAAGTACCTTTTTTTTTGTCAGCATCACATGATCTAAGGAGAGGTGTAGTGATAAACAATTAGTGTCGTTAGTAAACAATAACAAACAAGGAACATTAAGGGGGTGCGGGGGTAGGGGACAGGCTTGGAGGGGTGCGGGAATAGGGTGACAGGGTTGTGGGGGGACTAGGGGGGGGGGGGGGGCACGGGTTTTTTTGGAGGGTGTAGGAGTAGGGGGACAGGCTTCTAACCCCCCCAAGCCTGTCTCCCTATTTCTGCACCCCCCCAAGCCTGTCTCCCTATTTCTGCACCCCCCCCAAGCCTGTCCCCCTACTTCTGCACCCCCCAAAACTCCCCAAGCCTGTCCCCTACTTCCACACACACCCTTAACAACATAACCCAAGGTGACGAACATAAGACATACAGACAGACACAGTTACAACTTACTATTGAAGAAGTTTCATAAGGTTGCCGGAAGTGTTGTTGTTGAGGGTTGTAGCGGCATCAGTCAGGGTGTAGTGGCCGTCATTGTTGTTGTTGTTGTATACGCCCACAACCACACCTCTCTGACAAAACGGGTATAAAACAATAAATAATTAATACAAACACGGTACAAAATTAATTGAAATATGGAGACAAAGATGTACAGAAATAATAAAAGAATTAATACAAATGTAGTAAAAAATTAATTAAAAAACAATCACAGAAGAAATTAATTAAAAGATAAGGAGACAAAGATGTACAGAAATATAGCTTAAAAAAGAGTAATAAATGAATGGAATAAATTACTAGAAATTAATTAAATGAAGAGGAGACATAGATGTACAGAAATAAAAACGAATTAAAACAAACACGGTAAGAAATTAATTAAAAGATGAGGAGACAAAGATGTACAGAAATAAAAAAAAATTAAAACAAACACAGTAAGAAATTAATTGAAATGAGACAAATATGGGTATTATTATAGAATAACTGTGTTTTTGGCTAGGATTGTACAGTGTTACCACATTTGGCTAGGTCCTGGAAATTTGCCCCAATCACTTTATGATAGTTTACACTGGTTATACCTGGTAGTTTGCCCAGGTTAGGTCCCAGTAGTTTGCCCAGGTTAGGTCCCGGTAGTCTGCTGTGGTCTAGGTCAGGTCAGGTCAGACTAATTTCCAAATTATGTTTCTAAAAGAGAAACACCATAGATGAAAAGTGTCTTCGAATGGTCAAACATAGTGGAAAATTATACTAATATATACAATATAGTGAACCAAGTTCTTCTGTAAATTTACCGATATATGTGGTAACACTGCACAATCCTAGCCAAACACCCAGTTAGTTATTCTGTAATAATACCTAACTTATATCCTCACCTTCTCGTTACTTATAAGTTACAATTATTCCTCCATTAATAAAGCACACATATATCATCATCACAATAACACACTCAAACTTACAAATAATAATACTAACAATACCCCGGCTCCATCCATTATTAATAATATTCTCACCTTTTCGTTACGTGTAAGTTACAATTATTCCTCCATTTTGACACACATACAGACAGTCTTCTGGATAACACACAAACATATTGCGTTATATATACACACAAACACACAAATAATAATACTAACAATACCCGGCTCCATCCATTAATAATATTCTCACCTTTTCGTTATTTGTACAATAATTCCTCCATTTTGACACACATACAGACAGTCTTCTGGATAACACACGTCCTCCACACACCATCATCATCCCTTTACACCTAATTAACTCCCTTTAGTAGAATTATAGACGGAAATAAATGAATGAATAAATAAATAAATTGGATTATACAAGTTGTTGTGGGTTTAGTTTAGTTACCAAAGTCCCTCTCGGGTTTTATCTTTGTTTTTATTCCTTTTTCTGGCTTTTCTTTACTGATATTACCTCATTATATTGTCTATGGGAGGTTAATTAGTTAGTACAGGTAATATGGTGTCAAGTGGCAAGGTAATAATGAGGTTATTATTAAAATTTAACTACAAACGTGTAGAGCTTGTCGGGTCTGTATGGCCAGCTGACTTACTACAAGCCTAAAAGTATTGAAGACGTATATAATTATTATATTATATAAAAACGTTCTTGATAATGTTTATAATAGAATAATTCTAAGGGAAATATTTAATAATGTTTATACTAGAATAATTCTGAGAGAAATATGCGTGTTATTATCCATTATATAAATATAATGTTGATGTCTAATTTGTTATTAGGAGGCTTCACACGGGGCAATACGAGGCTGGTTTTGCTACCCGCTAGCAAAATTTGACGAGGCTGTTGAAATTGTTTTATTAATTTATTAATTTTGGGGTTGGGAAGACCGACCTGTCGGCTGAAAAACACCGACCTATCGGTGTTTTTCAGCCGAGTCGCGGCAATAACAGAAGATGGCTTCAGCCGCTTCACACAGGGCAATACGCGGCTGGTTTTGCTACCCGCTATTAGAGACGTCATCTGGTTGTCCAAGCGGAGGATTGGGGTACCAAGACCGTCTTGGAAGCCCTTGCTTTCAGTGACGAGAACATGGAGGTATAATCTAATAAGAGGAGGCGGCATGAGCCGCTCGTCCTGTACACCCAAAGTGAAGCAAGGGGCGGAGCCTATTACCCCCCCCCCCCCCATTGACTCAAAACATTGTCTCGCCCGCTTTACTCCCATTATAATTATGGTCTTATTTTCTCATATATCCTATAATCATAGCCAGAAAGAGACTTGAATTTGTTGACCCACACCCAGACCCACACTCACACCCCACGACCTCACCCACACCCACCCCCACTTTTTTTTTTTAACTTTTTTTTTTTTTTGAGTAACTTTTTTTTAAGTAACTTTTTTTTTTAAAGTAACTTTTTTTAAAGTAACTTTTTTTAAGTAACTTTTTTTAAAGCAACCTTTTTTTTTTTTTTAAAGTAACCCCACACCCCCCCCCCCACACACACCCACACCAAAATGTTTGATATCACAATCTGCGTGTGGGGGTAAGGGATAGGGTACCTCGATCTCTTCCTTTTTACCTTGGTTCACACAATGTTAAGCTGGAGTGGTTACAGAGACGACGGCCAACCCAGACCCCTAGAGGAGACTCCATATATCAGGTAAGAAAATGGTACAACCTGCTGTACACTACCATCCATTTGCAATGAACCATCAGCTAAATGTGCATAGAATTAAAGCTTCACGTGTGAAGAAGACAAAAAAATTAGAAAAAAAAGCGCGCGAAAAATAAGACCGATGGAGAGATTTTTTAGCAAATCAACAGGCAAAGCAAAGAACACCGAGAGCAACATTCACACACGCATACAGTTTCACACACACACACAAACGCGCACAATACACAAGCAAGAGAGGCAGTGACGAAATGAAGCCAGTACGAATTGCACATCATGGACAAAAGTTAAAGAGTTAGAGAAAAGTCTAATCTATAAAGTATAATAGTCATGTCCTCTGGTCTAGTGTATAGATACGTAAAAATAACGGCTTCAGCGTCAAATCCACCTCTTCGTTCAAGATTATAGTTTGATTAGTTGTAAGAGAGAGAGAGAGAGATTAAGTACATAGAGAGAGAGAGAGATTAAGTGCATGGAGAGTAGGCTTGAGAGCAAGTAGAGGGTGATTATATGGGAAAGAGAGATTGAGATTTTTTTTTCTCATTCTCTTTTGAAACTAGCCTACAAGTTATGAAAGTAAAACCAAGTCCAAACATCAGGTTATTATATTTACAACACTACAATCTTTATACAGGAATTATTCAGATACATTTACACATACACAGCCTTGTATCACAAATATAGTAAAAGAAAAGTTATCTATACTTAAATTACACATTCCTCATTCAGTAAAATGTAGAAGGATTTTAACTAAAGTATATAATCTGAATTATATAAATTACAATAAGTAACAATTAAATTCAGTAAGCTTAAGGTTTTTATACCAAATACGATAAGCGAAGTGCACCTTAATTAAATCCATCTCATTAAATCCTAAATCCATTAAATAAGGTAAATCTTAATTAAATCCTGAATGCATTAAATGATGTTCATGTTGAATTAAATTATAAATCCTGAGAATGAAGTGTAAGCCTCGGTACCTGGGTGTTCATATATGGTGCCTTGTGTAAGTCTAAGTTGTATTCTGTCTCCTAATCTTAGCTGGAGTACAGCTGAGTTACTGCCGTGTTCAAAAGACTCATTTGTACCGTAGGCAGTCACTCGGTACTCACCGTTTCGAATCAACGACAGACTGTTGGAAAGAGATAGGAAAATATTACTACATGCTGCTTATTATCATCATTATTATTATTACTACTACTGCTACTACTTCAGGCAGTTGGAAGTAGAAAGGGAATTACTACTACGAGAATTATTATCATTATTATTATTATTATTATTATTACAGATACTACTGGCAGTTTGAGGGAAGGGGAATTTAATTACTACATGCTGTTGAAAGGAAAGACGAAATGAATAGTTAAAGTCTTGAAATAGTCATGGGAAAGTAGCGATCCAACAATTAAAGATTATGGTGGTTTAACTATTGATGAGTAAACAATAACAGTAATGTCAATTGGTACTCACGTGAAGTCACTTGTTCTGCCACCAACAGCATGGAAGGCAAAGTAATAAATACCAGCACGTGGAGCTGTAAAAGTGTTGCCTCTCCATCCTCTACCAGCGTTGGTCAACACACTCTGGGTGGACAAAGGCACTTATATTTATTATGAGTCCTTTAGTTTTAGTACTTCAAGGAATATATTTATTCCTCATTTTAAGGCTTACAATAATTACTACCAATGTGAACTGGATAATGTATAAATAGGTATAATATTACAAGCTTAAAACCATCTTATTGTTTTTATGTCTAAATTAGAATGCAAAATTAAGTCCGGCCAAAAATGTAAAGATTTGCAAAATGGAATAGAGTTTTTAGTTTACCTGGAATCCGAGTGTGGCAGGAGCAGTACGTCGACCCCTAACCTTCCTCACAGTGAACCCAATTCTGAAACATAAGGAGAAATAATAAAAAGGAGTAGAAGGAATTAATTAAAATAGTGAAATAGGAAAATGAGGAAAAGAGGAAAAAGATAGGAAGGAAATTTAAAGATCTTACTAGTCTATTGATTTAACTGGCCATTATTATTATTATTTGTGATTATTAATGTTTAGTAGAAAGTTTATCAAATAAACAAATGTTCAATTTTACCAAACATTATACCAACTATAAAATTATGAAACTAAACTATCCAAATTATTAAGCCAAATCATTCAATTAAATCAACTAAATTATCAATCCATATAATCCAACCAAATAATCCAGTTAAATTATCAAGACAAATCATCAAATTATATATGAAACTTAAAATTATTGTTCCAACTTTCTCACTTAGTTTGAGGAGTAGTGGGACGAGGACGAGGAGGGGCAAAGAACCGCTGGGTCTCCGATGCCTCACCATCAGTCTTTTCATCATCATCGTCGTCGTCTTCATAGTCCTCGTCTTCGTCAGTAGTAGTAGAATTGTCGTTATCGTAATCCTAGTCATGGTAATTAGTCTCTTCTAAATCATCATCATCATCAGTATCGTTTTTATCGTAATAATCATTGTAATCATCAACAAGGGCAGAGGTCTCATCGGTGTTGGTATCATTGTCGTTCATATAGTCATCATCATCCATTTCGTCCATCATGTTGGGGTCATTGTTGTTGTAGAATGGTGACGCAGTAACACCAAACACAAACACACACAGTAGTACAAGTAAACTTATTTTCTTTATGGAACACATGGCGACCTGAAAAAGATTAAAATACACCCATTAGTACAAGTAAACTTATTTTTTTTATGGAAAACATGGCAGCAGAAAACTATTAATATATATTGTATTAACAAATGCCCTTTTTAAACACCTTTATGGAAAATAAAACAATGAACCAATTATATTTCATTCCATTAACGAGAAACAATTTTAATTAAAAGATGGAATTTCTAAACAGTAAAATGAAATATCAGAAATAATCACAAGAAAAAAAAATCAAAATAAGATATAACAAACTTCACAAAATCATCAAAACCACAAATTATTATCACATATCATAAACAACTTACTTTTCAATCAAGATGTACTAGTAGACACTGAGTAGAGATGTTTGTTGTAGTGAACCACAACTGCTACTGATTATTTGGCCAAAAAAACCAGGTATTTATAGGTTTCCTGCTGCTGGTTAATTCACAGACATAATGCACTAATTGGCAACTTTTCTTTGGGTAGCGACACTAGCGCCACCACATACACACACATATGAGACAGTTTCGAAACACACATATGAGACAGTTTCGAAACACACACACACACACACGCGCGACAGTCCCGAGACACACACACACGAAACAGTTACAGTATCGAAACACACACACACACAAATACACATAACATAATACACATAACACATAAACAGACATAATACACTATGGAGATGCCTGAGGAGTGGTTAGATTTATTATCCATGACTCCTCCTTTCTTTTTCTCCTTCCTTTCCTTCCCTTTCCAATTCCTCTTTCCTTTCGTAATTCATTTTCCTTCGTATTTGTTGTACAGTACTGTATACTCCCTAACCCATTATTATACTTTGATATTGTTAAACATTTATTATTCAAATAATTATCGACCCACATAACTTAGTATCCGAGACGCTGGCTCGTTGTTTTATTTGTAGGTTGAAGATTCGAAAAACTGAATCGACCCATGCCCCTCCACTATTCCCACTTCCCAATGTGTTAGTGAATGTTAATATTATTGAGGCCCAGGGGGGGCTGGACAAGATATTACACCCAATTTGATTCTCATTGATTCTGTCTACTTGTAGGTGTAGTTACATGCCTCTTGATTGACGCTACGGCGCAATTAATAATAATAAAAAAAAAACATATTATAATAATGATATAATATTATGGGGTGGTTGACAATTATCTGAATAATAAATGATTAACAAACCTTCAGAAACAAGCGGGATGTCATACTGTAGATACAATATTATACTCTATTTATATGCTGGAATACACACGAGTTTTTCTTGTTTGTCTCTATGATATAAAGGAAATCGCAGCATTACCACACTATTATATTATGTGTATAGGTATTCAATTGTATTAGTTTATAAATAATAATTAGGGTCAAGTAGCAAACATTTCCATGGTGCACCTGTTAAACTTCAGATATCAATTATTATACAACACACAAAGACGTTCTTATACCAGAGTCATAAAAAAGAAGCAAATGACACTGCCCTAAAATGGATACGGTGTTGGTGCGACAATATATGATGATGATGATTATAATAACTTTAATAACTAAGTAGAACTACACTATTTTTAAGTTTGTCAAAATAATAAAACACATATATAAGCAGACAGGATGTGGAGATTGAGAACTATACCTTCCACTTATCCCTCTTTCCGACTCTCCCTCTCACCAGTGAATGCTTCAAATGGAGCTTCACAACTCATGGTTCGGGAATACTATCTTGGCTAGAGTTGACAACATTGTGGTGGCTACCGTCCGTTTACCAACCCTCTCTGCTACCGTCCGTTTACCCAAGATCTAGAATACCAGGTCTGCTCATCAACTGTTACCCCACTGCGCATCTTCGTCGATTGGCCCCCAAACTGAGGCTTCCCAAGTCTGTCAAATATGGGACGGGATAGTAGTCTCTAGGATCGGGGTACATACGGGTCAATATTAGCGGCCCCTCGCATTTCAGTGGCAAAATTGCCCTGTTACTTTCTTGCCAAAATTCATGGCTTAGACTTTGAGTAGGTGAACCGTTTTTGTTTCTAAAATTTCTTCAAAAGCATAGGTATCGAAAGTTCTCAGTGGAAGTTTTCGAGAAATTACAAATAGGACTAGAAATAGTGATGTGAAAACAGCATGTATATGGGAGAATTCCTTCCCTCTGCCTGCGTATAGAAAATGGAAGTAGTTTAATCCTTACCTGACTCACCTTATCAAATCCTTGAAACACCTCCACCCAAGGGTAACTGCCCCACACATACACATACACACATATTTTAATGTGTTGATATTTCTCAGCGAGGATTTTGTCCTCTCTCCGACATGAGTCGTTCACTGTTCTTGGGGAAGTGGTGTAAACTTATGAAATTTTTATTTTTGTAATTAGAGAAACAACCATATATAGTACAATTGTTGGGCATTATGCACTGCTACTGTCTACTGTCTACTGCTACTGCTACTGCTACTGTCTACAATAAACATCACCGCAGAAAAAATAAAAGTTTCACAGAGGGACCTTGTACGACGGTGTCTGTATAGGAACTATATGTGACATTCATGGTTGTGTGTGACCCTGACTTCCACTGAGGGGGAACAGAAACTTTGGTGCGTGGCTGTACACTACCTCCTTAACCCAAAACTTAAAATATCGAAAGGAAAAAAAGTAAATTGCTTGTTTCTATCTCTCTCTCTCTCTCTCTCTCAGCCCTGGGCCCAAAGCTTCGAAAAAACCCACTGTGTGTTCTGCCAGGCTGGTGTGTGTTTTTTTTTTTTACTATTTCGGGATTGTCTCGTGTGTGTGTGTGTGTGTGTCCTTCGATACTGTTTCGCGCGTGTGTGTGTGTGTTTCGAAACTGTCTCATATGTGTGTGTATGTGGTGGCGCTAGTGTCGCTACCCAAAGAAAAGTTGCCAATTAGTGCATTATGTCTGTGAATTAACCAGCAGCAGGAAACCTATAAATACCAGGGTTTTGTGGCCAAATAATCAGTAGCAGTTGTGGTTCACTACAACAAACATCTCTACTCAGTGTTTACTAGTGCATCTTGAATAATTGAAAAAGTAAGTTATTTATTATGGTTTGTGATAATTTATTGTGTTTTTGATGATTTTGTAGTGTTTTTTTTCATATCTTTAAGTGATTTTTTTTATTTGTGTTTTGTGATAGTTTCTGGGATTTCATTTTAATTAAGGTTTGTTGTCAATGAACTGAAATATCATTGCAATTTTCTCTCATAACAATGGTAAGGTTGATATAAATGACTTGTCTTGTTTTCTAATAATGATTGTCAACGTTTAATGATGTCTGATGCATTTAAAATTATATCTTTGTTCGTAAATTTTTAAGTCCAATTTCTATTGACTATACCAGAAAAAAATCTCTCTGTGGTAGTATGTTTTGTGGTAAAAAAACCCTATTTCTCGTGTAAGCACTGGTATTTCAAAAGTCTAATTGCTACTTTATATGCATCTATTTTCAGGTCGCCATGTTTTGTATAAAGAAAATAAGTTTACTTGTACTAATGGGTGTTTTAATTTTTTCAGGTCGCCATGTGTTGCATAAAGAAAATAAGTTTACTTGTACTACTGTGTGTGTTTGTGTTTGGTGTTTCTGCCTCTCCATTCTACAACAACAATGACCCCAACATGATGGACGAAATGGATGATGATGACTATATGAACGACAATGATACCAACACCGATGATGATTATTTAGAAGAGACTAATTACCATGACTATGATCACGATAACGACAATTCAACTACTACTACTGACGAAGACGAGGACTATGAAGACTACGACGACGATGATGAAAAGACTGATGGTGAGGCATCTGAGACCCAGCGGTTCTTTGCCCCTCCTCGTCCTCCTCCCACTACTCCTCAAACTAAGTGAGAAAGTTGGAACAATAATTTTAGTTTCGTATATAATTTGATTTGGCTTGATAATTTAACTGGATTATTTGGTTGGATTATATGGATTGATAATTTACTTGATTTAATTGAATGATTTGGCTTAATAATTTGGATAGTTTAGTTTCATAATTATATAGTTGGTATAATGTTTGGTAAAATTGAAAATTTGTTTATTTGATAAACTTTCTACTAAACATTAATCACAAATAATAATAATAATGGCCAGTTGAATCAAAAGACTATTAATCAAGAATTTTAAATTTCCTTCCTGTCTTTTTCCATTTTCCTATTTCACTCTTCTTTAATTAATTCCTTCTACTCCTTGTTATTATTTATCCTTATGTTTCAGAATTGCGTTCACTGTGAGGAAGGTTAGGGGTCGACGTACTGCTCCTGCCACACTCAGATTCCAGGTAAACTAAACTCTATTCCATTTTGCAAATCTTGACATTTTTGGCCGGACTTCATTATTTTGCATTCTAATTTAGACATAAAAAAAATAGATGGTTTTAAGCTTGTAATATTATACCTATTTATACATTATCTAGTTCACATTGGTAGTAATTATTGTAAGCCTTAAAATGAAGACTAAATATATTCCTTGAAGTACTAAAGGACATATTCTAAATATAAGTGCCTTTGTCCACCAGAGTGTGTTGACCAACGCTGGTAGAGGATGGAGAGGCAACACTTTTACAGCTCCACGTGCTGGTATTTATTACTTTGCCTTCCATGCTGTTGGTGGCAGAACAAGTGACTTCACGTGAGTACCAATTGACATTACTGTATTGTTTACTCTCCTAATAGTTAAACCACTGTTGTTGGATCGCTACTTTCCTCCCACTATTTCAAGACTTTAACTATTCATTTCGTCTTTCCTTTCAACGGCATATAGTAATTAAATTCCCCTTCCCTCAAACGGCCAGTAGTATCGATAATAATAATAATAATAATCGTAGTAGTAATTCCCTTTCTACTTCCAACTGCCTGAAGTAGCAGCAGTAGTAGTAGTAGTAATAATAATGGTAATAATAATATTAATAATAATAATAAGCATGTAGTAATATTTTCCTATCTCTTTCCCACAGTCTGTCGTTGATTCGAAACGGTGAATACAGAGTGACTGCCTACGGTACAAATGAGTCTTTTGAACACGGCAGTAACTCAGCTGTACTCCGGCTAAGATTAGGAGACAGAATACAACTTAGACTTACACAAGGCACCATATATGAACACCCAGGTACCGAGGCTTACACTTCATTCTCAGGATTTATAATTTAATTCAACATGAATATCATTTAATGCATTCAGGATTTAATTAAGATTAGCTCATTTCATGGATTTAGGATTTAATGAAAGATTAGCTCCTCATTTCATGGATTTAGGATTTAATTAAGATTTACTTTATTTAATGGATTTAATTAAGATGCACTTCGCCTATCTGCTTTAGTATACTGGATTTAATTTTTACTTAATTATTGTAACTTATTAAATTCGGATTTTACTTTAAAGTACTTCTTCATTTTACTGAATATGAAAACTATACAATGTTTAATTTAAATGTGTAATTTAAGTATAGATAACTTTTCTTTTACTATATTTGTGATACAAGGCTGTGTATGTGTAAATGTATCCGAATAATTCCTGTATAAAGATTGTAGTGTTGTAAATATAATAACCTGATGTTTGGACTTGGTTTTACTTTCATTGGCTAGTTTCAAAAGAGAATGAAAAAAAAAAATCTCCATCTCTCTTTCCCACATAATCACCCTCTACTTACTCTCAAGCCTACTCTCCATGCACTCTCTTTCTCTCTCTTACAACTAATCAACGCCTGTTATTTATACGTATCTATACATTAGACCAGAGGACATGACTATACTCTATAGATTAGACTTTTCTCTAACTCTTTAACTTTTGTCCATGATGTGCAATTCGTACTGGCTTCATTTCGTCACTGCCTCTCTTGCTTGTGTATTGTGCGCGTTTGTGTGTGTGTGTGAAACTGTATGTGTGTGTGAATGTTGCTCTCGGTGTTCTTTGCTTTGCCTGTTGATTTGCTAAAAAATCTCTCCATCTGTCTTATTTTCGCGCTTTTTTTTTTTATTTTTTTGTCTTCACACGTGTCTAACGTTGTGAAAGTTCAAATATATATTTTTTTTTACAATAGTTTTAATCAATTCTATGCAAATTTAGCTGATGGTTTTTGCAAATGGAGGGTAGTGTACAGCAGGTTGTGCCATTTTCTCACCTGATATATGGAGTCCCCTCTAGGGGTCTGGGTTGGCCGTCGTCTCTGAAACCACTCCAGCTCAACATTGTGTGAACCAAGGTAAAAAGAGATCGAGGTACCCTATCCCTTACCCCCACACGCAGATTGTGATGTCTGTGATATCAAACAAAGTGGAGCTCTGTACACAAGTGGTTCACGTGAGTGTGAGACTTGAGTCAACACCACCGAGATATCTGTGTTGACTGAGCTCCATCAATCCTGAACCTTCTACAGTCTGGGTAATCTGTGACGTCATGCGCAGAGCAGACTCATTTTCTCTTCACTCCCCTTCTATGTGAAACTACCTTACTTTTCCTTTTACCTTGTTGTGAACTGTATGCTATTCTGGATTTAGTCTTGTTTGTCAACGTGGAGTGAATGCTGCCATTTGTTGGGACTCTAAACCTGCCCTTCATTCCCTCACTAGTGTTCAGCCCACGCACTTCTGTTATTCAACAGATTTAATTGTTTTGGCCTTATTACGTCATCGTAACTTTACTTAAATTCTTATCCCATGTAGGTTTGTCACAATGGTCCAGTTGACAGACTGGCAAAGGAAGCCTGCCATCTGCCTCCTCGTGGTGTTGGACGTCCACTCTCCCTGACATGTTATTTCTCTAGAGTCCGCTCCACTGCAGCTCTCCTTCCTGTACAGTGACGCATCTCCATCACGCCATCCTCGTTTTGGTGGATTGGAGTAGGTCATAATGTAAATATTTGTCTGAATGCTTGTGCTTTAGTCTGTTTTTGTGATTGTGTGTCTTGTGTTTATACCTTTATGTAGTCTAAAAAAAAGTTAATAAATCACATTCATTCTTGACTTTCCATAATTAATATTTTGGGTGGGAAGGTAATGAAGATAAATAAGTATAAATATTTTCTTTACTTATGGTGGCTATTTTTTTTTTTTTTTTTTTACAGTAACACATGAAAATAAATGTAATATGGTTTTAACCTGAGATATACAACTTGACAGATATATTATTTTACAATGTTAATCAGTTTTCTGTCATGGCATCAACACACACACACACACATTCATTCATACAAACATACACACACACACATTTACAATAATACACACACACACATTCACAGACAGACACATATTTACCATTACATAAAACACACGGACATATACTGTACACTCACACAAACGCATTTACAATTATACATACACACACACACTACATCTATTTATATAATCTCTATCCACTCTTTTTTTTACAATTACATATGCACACTGGATAGAATGTGTACAAAAAAATCACTACATATATCAAAATGTAATACATGTACTGTACAAAATTTAAAACACTTGATATTTCCACCCAAAAGAACTGGAAACCTCTTATTTATTTATTTATCTATTTATTTATTTATTTTTTATTAGAGAGTCGGATATAAAAAGTTATTGATAGAAAACTGACGTGTATTAGACCTGTGGTGGTTTCTGATTCCTCCTGACCATGCCACGAAACAAACTCCTTCCATATAGGTGTGTGGGTGTGTCAATATTTATACTTTTTGGTTGTTTGTGTGATTGTGTGTGTGTCAATATTTGAACTTTTTGGTTGTTTGTGTGTGTGGCAATATTTAGACTTTTTGTTTGTTTGTGTGATTGTGTGTGTGTGGTAATATTTGGACTTGTTATAGGTGTGTGTGTGTGTGTGTGTGTGTCAATATTTGGACTTATTATAGGTGTGTGTGTGTTTGTGTGTGTGGCAATATTTGGACTTATTATAGGTGTGTGTGTGTGTGTGTAGTGGTAATATTTGGACTTGTTATAGGTGTGTGTGTGTGTGTGACGTGACAATACATGTATTTAGACTTTTTGGTTGTTTGTGTGTGTTTGTGTGTGTGGTAATATTTGGACTTGTTATAGGTGTGTGTGTGTCGTGGTAATATTTGGACTTTTTGGTTGTTTGTGTATGTGTGTGTGTGTGTAATATTCTGAAGGACTCGTTTATCTCCCATTTTCTGACCACATTACAGGTTCCGTTACTTAACTCTCACACTATTCATACTTTACTATTTACATGGCAGTGAATATAGATCAAATAAGGACAGGTGATCAGAAAGTAACTATGAAATTTGTTTAACTAGTGTTATACATTATACCATACACTCAAAACATTAAAAAATATGTAATAACAAGAAATTAAATAAAAAAAATATATATACAGTATATATAAATAAAAACAATATGTCAATTATAAAAATCTGTTATCAGAATTTAATCACGATATATTCAATTGACAGCAAAATAATAATAATAATAATAATGATAATAATAATAATAATTATAATGATGATGATAATGATAATAATAATAATAATGATAATAATAATAATAATAATAATAATAATAATAATAATAATAATAATAATAATAATGATATAATATAACACTGTCGTCACTTACAAAAACTGGCATTATAAAATATACTATGATATTATTTAAGGACCCTGTGATCAAGTATGAAAATTGGAGACTTCTGATTCCTCCTGACCATGCCATGAAACAAGCTCCTCCCATATAGGTGTGTGTGTGTGTGTGTGTGTGTGTGTTTCATGGCACTATTTGAAGGACTCATTTATCTCCAATTTTCTGACCATCACACACAGGGTCCTTTAAGTGGTTGCAGGCTTGGGGGGAGATTAGGGGGGTGCGGGAATAGGGGGACAGGCTTGGGGGGGGGGGGGGGTGCGGGAATAGGGGGACAGGCATCGGGTGGTGGTTTTGGGGGGTGCGGGAATAGGGGACAGGCTTGGGGTGGTGGTTTTGGGGGGTGCGGGAATAGGGGTCAGGCTTGGGGGGGTTAGGGGGTGCGGGAATAGGGGACAGGCTTTCTACCCACCCCAAGCCTGTCCCCCTATACCCCCCCCCAAGCCTGTCCCCTACTCCCAAACCCCCTTAATTAAGTAGCATATGAGTTACACAAAATTAAAATATCCACTCCACACATCTCAAAAAAAATATTAACTAAATTACAATATAACAACTAAAGTGGGTTGTACTTATATGTATGTATAGCTATCTATAGGTGGGACTCTTGTTGTTGTTGTTGTTGTTGTTGTTGTTGTCTAAAATTAAAACGCAGCACTAGACTTTCTTGCTTTCGTGTAATATTGGCCTCAAGAATTCTTACACACGCTGTTGTTGTTGTTGTTGTTGTTATTTTCGATATATAGAAAATATTAGACTATGTAACTACAATAATTATACACACTGTTGTTGTTGTTTTTGTTGTTGTTGTTGTTGTTTTTTCGAGGGTTTACGACACATAGAAAATGTTAAACTACGTAACTACACTATACACACTGTTGTTATTTATTCAAGGACTTACAACATAATATAGAAAATATAAGACTATGTAACTACAGTCAATTCTCATTTTACACTGACATTATGTATGTGAAACAGTGTGTGTGTAATAAATGTATGTACAGTACTGTAAACACTTATTGTACACTATATTACACACACATAATATCAGTGTACTGTACAATGAGAGTTTTCTGTACACACACTACATTACACACCCAATATACACGTGTAAAATGAGAGTTAACTGTACAATACATCATTACTATTAGGTTTGTTGTTTTGGTAATCACAGAGTCACTTGGCAGTTCATTCATAGCAGTAATTTCAGAATAATGAATAACCTCTCTTTCCATAATTATAGCCTGTGTAAGAATTCATGTGGCCAACTGTACACCAACAAACATTCTAATCAAACACAATCATTATCGGGTGGAGAATTATTCACACACGCTGGTGTAAATGTTTACAAGGTGAGGGATAGCTAGTATTATGGGACCCTGTGATGTAGTCAGAAAATTGGAGATAAATGAGTCCTACAAATATTGCCACAAAACACACACACACACACACCTATATGGAAGGAGCTTGTTTGGTGGCATGGTCAGGAAGAATCAGAAGCCTCCAATATTTACACATGATATCACAGGGTCCTTAATCTTACTCTTCGACGGTGCTACCGATTCCTCCAAACTGTGCCACGAAACAGATCCCTTAGTAGTGATAACAAGGGGATAATTATGTTTCCTGGCATACTTTGGAGGAATGCCAGACCTTCCAATTCACCTATAAGTCAATAGTAAAATCATGACAAAAAATCATTTAGTTGTCAACACAGCAATTTCCACCTCCAGTATTAAGTATATTTTGTATTATATTGTATTATTAGCCACTAGAATTCATACACACGCTGTTGTTGTTGTTGTTGTTTTCAAGGGTTTACAACTTATAGAAAAGGTAATAAGATTATGTAACAGCAATACAACATTATTATTATTATTAGGTTTGTTATTGTTTTGGTAATCACCGAGTCACTTAGTATAGTAGACCATTCACTGCAGTACTTCCACAATAATGAATAACCTCTCTTTACATAAATTATAGCCTGTGTAAGAATTCATGTGGCCAACTGTACAAAAAGTTCTCTGCTGTCACTAAAATCGTCTGTCTCCGTCTAAAAGCAAAATTATTACAAATTGGTCACCCACATATAATACATATTTAATAGACATACTGTACATATATAATAATAATAATAATAATAATAATCTTTGACAGAGGAGAAGGTCACGTCCACAAAAATAAAATCATCTTGTTTTACCCGAGAAACATTTACATCAAGGTGTTGTATATTGTGGTTTAATTAAAGGGGGTATCATACTCTTGGAGCACTCTGATTCCTCCAAAGTATGCCAAGAAACACGACCACATGAATAAATATAATGGCATTCTGTTGCTTGGAATAGTTTGGAGGAATCAACTGCTCCAGATTTATATACCACCAACACTAACAACAACACTTAAAAAAAGATGGTATACTTTCAAAATAACAATAATAACACATTTCAGTAACTACTAATTATTTCTAGACCATAATCTACTGTACAACATTTTAGTACATAATCAATATAGATATAAATAACTTTGTTTTGATCACAGTTTATAATGTACAGTGGCTGACATTAGGACATATGAAATTAACACGAGAAGATTTTATATGTTGGTGAATTGAAAGGTCTACGATTCCTCCAAAACAGACGACACCCTCAGAGGTACTGTACTACTAATAGGGGATCTGTTTCATGGCATAGTTTGGAGGAATCAGTAGCCTTCCAATTCACCAACAAAACAATCTCTCTCTTTAATTAAGGGGTCAGTAAGCCTTCCAATTCACCAACAAAACAATCTCTCTCTTTAATTAAGGGGTCAGTAAAATTTTGGTACAGTTGCGCTCCACAGTTCCTCGCCCAAGATCTGAAGCAGGCGGTTTCTGGACGACAGCCCACCCAAACCATCACGAGGCCGCACACATTGGGTGGGCTGTCGCTTAGAAACCTCCTACTCTAGATCTCGGGCATCAACTCAGGTAGGGATTGTGGAGAGTGACTGTACGCGAGAATACAGTTGCCAAAAAAGGTATTGCGACAACTATTGATACAACATTAAATATATTAATGTCCATAGTTGTTTGTAGGGATTAGATTATAAGTATGATTTACAGAAGGATATGTATATTTCCTTCTGTTATACATGTTTATAGTCCCATACAAATAGTTGTTTGTAGGGATTATAAGTATGATTTACAGAAGGATATGTATATTTCCTTCTGTTATACATGCTTATAGTCCATACAAATAATTGTGGATATTACTAGGGTTAAAGTTCTATCAAGATTTGTCACAATACCTTTTTTGACAACTGTACATACAATAGAGCACCTTGATTCCTCCTCCAAAGTTTATGCCAGGAAACAGGACCACATTAACAAAAATAATATTGTCCTGTTGTTGCCTGGAATAGTTTTGAGGAATCCGTCGTTTCAGATTTATCACAAATACTGTATTACTCCCTTAGAGCAAAATTATTTATTACTACAGTACAGTACAGTCTCTACAAGGAAAAAGGAAAATCATAATAGCAATCAATGTCATCATCAAACCTCAAGACAACTTTTTTCCTTTTGCTGACACACATAACTTTCTTTCCCTTATAAGCCTTTAGGGGTGTGTGGGAATAGGGGGACAGGCTTGGGGGGGGGGTTGAGGGGTGCAGGAGTAGGGGAACAGGCTTGGTTTTTTTTTCCAGCATATCATAATTATAATCCTCGGTGGTATAACAAACATGGTAATGAGGCTGTTATATATTCTACAGTACACCCTGAATAATTATATAATGAATAAAAATAATACTTGTATCCATTACTTCATTTTACACTCAGTCTCTCATTGAACATCAACAAATGCTTTCCCAGCCTTCTGTTATTCATTACCAAACACATTAAGTGATTTACTGACCATGTGTTAACAGGATACATGTGCTAATTTTAATCATCTTATATATTATCAAAGGCATATTGTTGATTTCATTGCTTTACACTATCTCAGTTGGATTTCCTTCTGCTGAGTAAACCAGGCCAAACACAAGCCACAATAATACCACATATGGCTATCAAGGTCAGAGCAAAGTTACGGTCTTGACAAAACTGATTCTTTTTAAGTATTACAGGAAATCAGGAAATTCATTCAGCCACTGTACAAATTGTAACTAAAAGTGCCAACCTCAGGAAGAAGTAGATTTCTGAGTATCATTAGAATTGTTACTATTATTACTGCCTATACTATTATTACTACTACTACTACTACTACTACCACCATTATTACTACTACTGGTGCTATTATTGTTGCCCGTTAGTTTGCGACTGAGGTCAGAGTAGATGAATACAATGTCCTCGTCGGTTCCGTAGCTCCTCCGGGCCAGATCCAACTTGGCAAACGTGATGGTACACACATGACTCCGAAAAGACGGGTTGCGGTAATACATGTGTCCCTTCCTGGCGTCGTATCCAATGAGAAGGATGAAGTGACCTTGATATGGCGGGGAGCAGGGTAAACAGGAACGTAAGTGTGGCACCGAGTATGTACACTTGAGACAGGCGAGTAGGTGAGCGTTGGTGAGGATGATGATGGGGCCGTGGAGACGAAGGTGTGTCTGTAGGTCGGATATGCTGGCCGCTCCCTGTTCCACCACCACGCCTCGTTGGTCTGCCTCCTGGAAACGGTCTAACACTCGCTGGGTGTCCTGGGGAAAGACAGTCAGTGAGCAGGAAAATGAGGAGTAATTGGTACCAAACCAAGAGATAGTTACATACTCCCATTTTAAAGTAGAATAGAATATATGTTCCACAAAACCGTTCCGTTAGGTGAGAATTGCAAAGCCAAGACGTGAGTTATAGGAGGTACAATTGTTTTTACCTATTTGTTCTTACCTATTTGTATCTTTACAGGATTGAGTCAAGCTCGTAATGTCCCGAAGTTTAAAACACAATTATCATATATTTCTATAAAGTTATGTATGTTTTTGACACACACCACTTCTTCTGGTAATCTGTTCCATTCGTCTATTACTCTATTTGGAAAACTATATTTCTGTACATCTTTATCTCCTCTTCTTTTAATTAATTTCTTACTGTGTCCTCTCACTGTAAGTATTCCTTATTGTATCACACACACACACATACTTTATTAAAAGAGAATTACAATTAGCTTATGCTATTCTACTTAGAGACATACTAAATCAATCAATAATACATGACGTGTGTGTGTGTGTGTGTGTGTGTGTGTGAGCAGCAGTTCACCTGGGCCACGATAACGGGCTTGATTAAGTCTATGTCCAGTGTCAGAATACAGTATTAAAAAAAAATAATAAAAAAATCAATAAAAAAAATCCGTTCAGTACTCGCCTTGTGAAGATACTGGTCATAGAAGCGCTCTGAAGAGAAGCCGAGATCCACCCCAAGAGTGATGGTGAGGTAGCGATGTTTGACCCCATACCGCTGAAGGAGGTAAGCCAGGTCGATGGTCCATGTACTGAGGGAACAGGTCATAATTAACATCATTATATTTTTTTTTCACAGGCCAAAATTACAGTACTGTACATGGAAAATTTACAATCATAAGTTTCAAAAATATGACAGAATGCAAGACTAATATACTGTATTGGTATATATACCTCTTTAATATTTGTATTAATATTTCAACAGCAGGGAGACAGAAGGATAAACAATACTATAAGACAACTAATGTACAGTCGGTGGCAGAAGTCCTGTCGCCTCATCTGCTTCACTGAGACTCACAATGTTCATGGACTCGAGAAATACGCATGTTAACTACACTTAATAATCTCAAGTCTATGAACATCGCGTGCCTCGGTGAAGCAAGTGAGGCGACAGGACTTTTGCCACTGACTGTACAATATATAACAATAATCGGGGCTGCTCGGCCAGACAGCTTGAGGAACTTCAACAACAACAACAATAACAACAATAATAATAATAATAATAATAACAACAAATCTCTGTGAACCTTTTATCGATTCCCTCCTCTTGACAAATCTGATAGAGAGCGTCTGAGAACTGTGCCCGGACCCTAGGCTGGAGGACCATCATGATACACGCCAGGCCGCAGTCCCAGGTGTGTTGTTGTTGTACATGTTCCACCTCCAACATGACACTCTCCGTTGTCTTTGTTCCACCCATCCTCACCATCGCACCACTGAAACACACACACACAACCATTAGTTATAGGCTAATCAATACACTCTCGATTATATATAATGAATAAATAATTGTATCCACCACTTATTTCATTTTACACATTGTTATGGTGTGACATATCTTCACTATGTCACATCGTATTTAGGTTTTACCGTTACCGGTACATCTTCACTAGTACGGTAGGTGAAGATGTGAATATTGTATTTTATTCTATTTCTGTAATTCCTAGACTTTAACTCATTTTGAGCTAGCCTGGAATTACAGAAATAGATTAATTACCCGGGGCTGAGGTCGTAACAACACCACACACACACACACACACACACACACACACACACACACACACACACACACTAACTAAGTGATTTACTGAAGGTACTCCATTTAATCATTTTATGTGGATGGCCTAATGTATGTATATAAATAACTTCTTAAATAAATTATGGGTGGGTTTATCTAAGTGAGGATTTGAGTGTCCTTTACCTCCCATAGTTCAATCTTTCTTTCTCTTCTATTTACTATTCTTGTTTCCTTATGTATGTACAGTATATAAATAACTTGTTAAATAAATAATGGGTGTGTGTCTATCTAAACATCTAAGTGAGAATTTCAGTGTTCTTTACCTCCCATAGCTCATTCTTTCTTTCTCTTCTATTTATTATTCTTGTTTCCTACTAATGTGGCGACCCCAATGCCCACTGTCAGCGAGGAGGGGACTTTGTTAACCATCGGTGGCGGCGGTGCAATCAGCCACAGAGATGGGATATGGGGTAACTCAATCATCTGTTATTGGTGTAGGGATGTGGTTGGCGACCCCATTACCAACTGTTTATGGTATAATGGCCGTGGAGGGAGGGAGGGAGGGGCACGGGGAACCCCTTCCTTTGTAACTAAACCCACAGGTACCCTCTTTGTATGGATCGTAAGGTCTTCTAGGGTACTTCTTTTCCTTGTAACTCCTTGTAACATTCCCCTAACACATTTTGGATATGGATTACAGTTGGTAGCTAAAGTTCGCTTCATTTCCACCTACGTACATTTGAGCAATATTGATGTTGCAACACAATTTAAATATAGAGATGATAGATACACTTCACATAATATAATAAATTACAAAAGTTGTCAGGATTGAAACTGGTTTAGAATGTAACTATCTGGTCATATGTAAATTATTCAAGTACATGAGATGGACGCGAATTTATGCTGCCGGCTGTACATTAGTGTGACGTGACGGGATAACTCCAGTATTGGGGATGTATGTATGTATGTATGTATGTGTGTGTTGGTATAAATGACATAACAAACTATAACCAACCAACATACAGAAAATATTACCAAAATAAATTTTAACCTATTGACCCCAATGGTAATATTATGATGCACTGATTTCCTTTCTCCTCTCACTCTCTCTCGCTCTCTCTCTCTCTCTTTCTTTCTCTCTCTCTCACACACACACACACACACGCGCACTGTACTTTTAATCATACCTAAGGCAGTACAATCAATATACCTTAAATTCCCGACCCTAGTATATTGACCAAGTAACCAAGTAACCTACAATCTCGCCCTCCTTAAAAAAAATATATATTCCCCTTCAATAAAAAAGTAAAATTCCCAAGCTGACAAGACTTATTTATGATCTGTTTCTAATGCCTTATACTGTACATGCCTTATACTGGACCAAGGGTGAGGTATAAGTGTAGATAGTGGCCTTACAAAGGGTTAATTAAGGCTTTACCTACTGACCTGATAACTGGGATGGAGAGAAAATAAACATCAATGATCAGGGCCATCTTGATCTACGTATATATGTTTTAATTTAATAGGATTTTTAATATTATATCGCGACTTATCTCTTATATTATTTACTGAGGATAATAGTGTAAAACAAAATGAGTGAAATTGCATATTAAGTTAGAGAAAATTAAATCTCGTTAACCGTATATATGTAAGATTGGTTATTTTACATGGTACATTATCTTATTATTAAAAGGTAACTTATATGATTCTTTATTTTTACTTTTGATAATGTCAGTGATAAAAATGAATAACACTGATAAATAAAAGATTACACTAATGCAAAAAACGGCTCAGATGATAAAGCATAGAGTTAAAATAAGGGACCAATCTATTGAGAGATTGTTAAAATCAGTATTGTTTACAGTGTTGCCAGGTGCAGGGAAATTTCTCTGTTTTAGGAGATTTTGAAGTCTATACAGGGAAATTATATATTATTCAAGAGAAAACAGACAGGAAATTTTCTACCAGACGAAATATCAAATCGACCGTCAATGTTCACGAATAAATAGGGAATTATTGGGGAAAAAGGGAAATGATGTTGAAGTTGAGGTAAAAAGGAAAATTCTGATGTTGTTGAATATTAGGGAAAAAGGAAAATGCTGATGTTGTTGAAGGTGAGGAAAAAGGGAAATTCTAATTTGAAGTTGAGGTAAAATGGGAATATCTGATATTAAAATTGAGGTAAAAAGGGAAATTCTAATATGGAGGAAGAGGAAAAAAATAAATTCTGTTAAATATATGGGCAAAAGCAAGATTCCCCTGGGAGCGATCAACAGGCAAATCTGGGATCAGCTGAAGATTATCCTGTGTAATTAATGTGGTGCTAAATAATCTTGTCAGCTCCTCTGCCTTTTCTTGACTATTATATATTTTTTGCATTATATAGTCAGCGCCATGGAGCCATTTTTACAGGAGGTTTTCAATGCCTGACCTGGTTTTGAGTCTGCAGGCTGGAATTGACATAACGCCACATGCAGGCTTTTGGATTATTCTTCATATTTCTGGCCAGATGTTCCTCATGATCATACCGAATTTGTCTGGTCTTTTTTCTTAACCTATTTCTGAGGATTGCAAACCTAGCATAGGTTTCATAATCACCTACCTTAAATATTTTGCTTACAGCCTGTTTTTTCTTCGACGCAAACAGATCGATGGGTTCTATGTCCATAAACAAATTCTTAGGTGGTATTTTTGCTTTCTTTGGTATGTAATCTGTAATGGCATTGTCCAGCTAAACCATCATATTCCACTCCTCTGACAGGGTAGCCACTAGTAGGAGCCTCAGGCTGGGTATTCCCCCAACTGGTTTTGCACCCAGTCTCACCACCTTCCCAATGTTATCTTCCAAGTGCAGCTTGTGGAACATGTCGTAAACTGCCTGCTTGTCACCTGTTACCTTTTTACCCACACTTAACCCTGTGGCTCCGGTAAGTTGCTCACAACTATGTTGCATTTTCGGTTTCCTTGTCAAATGTCAATGCATTCTCGCACCATTTTCTGTTCCATGACTGGGGGATACACCTGATATATCAGCTTCTCCATCTCACTTACTGTTTTCTTCACCACAGTCCACATCTGCATAATTTATGAAGCCTGCCTGGCTTCACTTTCTCCAACGAATACTTGCCTTGATACAGGCTAATTATTATCTCTACATTCTGCTACACACTACATAATGTTGAAGTTAGGGTAATTTTGTGAAGTAGAGCATCAGAGGTGTGAGATGGCAACACTGTTAATATGATTGTTTACCTCCCCGGGGGTTGGTTTGGGTTTGGGTTTGGCTCCAAGAAACTCAATCAAAATATTACTCTAAACCTCATTATAATCTAATACGAGGTAAATAGCAGTGTTATAGACATTAATTAAGACTGTTGGCATAATATTTGGACATTATTTAAGACTATTGACGTAATATTTGGACATTATTTAAGACTTTTGACATAATATTTGGACATTTATTTAAAACGAGATAGATTACGTTTGGTTTCGAAGGTATGATATTATTCAAGAACATCCGTGGTGTATACGATGGCTTGGTACCGGTACGACGGATACTACAACATCGTCATTGTATGCACCACACACAAATGTTCTTGAATATGGCCATCGAAAGTTTATGTTAATTAGTTACGATACATGACACACGGAAAGATGAATTGCAATTATTATTATTATTATTATTATTTTTATTATTTTTATTATGTTTATTATGTTTATTATTATGATTATGATTATTATTATTATTATTATTATTATTATTGTTTTGTATGATGGAAGTTGGTTTATTGATTTTTATTCCTTGTTTCTGTTTAGACATAATTGAGCGAAAATGAATATTTTTTTTATTTTTTTTTATTCCCCCCATATATTCCATTGATTTCATTTTTATTTATGCAATGTACAGTATATATCCTTTTTATTTCGTATTTATTTCTTATTAATTAACGAAATTTCATATATTTAGGCCTAGTGTGTGTATGAGTAACTAAAGTGAATTAATGAGAGAGAGAGAGAGAGAGAGAGAGAGAGAGAGAGAGAGAGAGAGAGAGAGTGAGAGTTAATACTGTGTTGTGTGTCGTACAGTTGACTCCAAAAGTTTCGAGACACTACCTGCCAGAGTTTGGGGGACAGGCTTGAGGGGGTTTGGGGGGGGGGGGAATAGGGGTACAGGCTTAGGGGGGGGGGTCTGGGAATAGGGGTACAGGCTTAGGGGGTCTGGGGGTGTGTGGGAATAGGGGTACAGGTTTAGGGGAGGGTTGAGGGGGTTTGGGAGTATGTGGGAATAGGGGAACAGGCTTGGAGTGGGTAGTAAGCCTGTCCCCTATTCCTGCACCCCCCTAACCCCCCCCCCAACTCTAGCAGGTAGTGTCTCAAAATTTTTGGAGGCAAGTGTACAAGTATCCCATATTATTCACCCAGTAATGTATACAATAATAATATATAATAATGTAATAATAATGTATAATAATGTATAATAATGTATAATAATGTAATGTATAATAATGTAATGTATAATAGTGTAATAATAATGTAATAATAATGTAATGTATAATAATGTAATAATAATGTAATAATAATGAAATAATGTATAATACCGGTAATGTAATAATAATAATGTATACAATTTTTGAAGGCAAGTGTACAAGTATCGCACATTGTTCCCCCCAGATGGCCGAGTCCGGTGGGTCAACTTGGGCCCTGGTGATCCGTGACGATGGTGAGGCGAGTGTGGTGCCGCTGTCTGATGTACCGGCACTCCAGGCGGCCGAGGAGGTGGTGGCCGGAACTACAGACGACAATCCAACCTTTATTGTCTTACATGCACAGGTCTCACACACACCTGTAGTTTTAAAAGAATTGAGGGCCCTTACTGGAGCTCTATGAATTCTCCAAACTACTCCATGCAACAGATTCCCTATTCGAAACACTGAAGCGTTTTGTGGCCTGGATTATTTGGAGGGTTCATTGAGCTCCAGTAAGGGCCCTCAAATTTTTTTATAAACTACGGGTATCACAACTTATCACTTTTGGTCATGAGATTATTCAGTACCGGTTGTTTGTCTAACTTGTGATTTGTTCCTCATCTGTGATTGGGACAGAGCTTCTTGTTATTCTTTATCTCTGTATTTCTTTCACTACTCCCTATCTCATTTTTTCTTTCTCTCTACATTACCTCTGTTTCTTTCACTATTACCTATCTCATTTTTTCTTTCACTACTACCTATCTTATTTTTTCTTTCTACCTCAGTTTCTTTCTCTCTACCTCAATATCTTCTATAGCATATTAATTTAGCTGTTGTCCTCCCATTAGTATTTTTATAGGAAAAACATAAATGCCACTAAATGTAACTTTGTTTTCAGAATGAAGGTTCAGGAGGTACAGAAGGAACAGGAAGCGTTGTGACGGACGGTACAACTGACAAGGCAACTCATGACAACCTCTCAGACTTAATCAGTTTGTCAGCCACCCAAGACGAAGGCGGTGGTGGTGTTGGACATCTGAGTAGTGCTGTTATTTCTATTGCTGAGGCTTCACAACATCTGTCAGCCATTGGTGTGTTGATGTTAAGTGGGTGTGGGGTGTGGGAAAAGGGGACAGGCTTGGGGGGTGTTGGTCATCTAAGCAGTGCTGTTATTTCTATTGCTGAGGCTTCACAACATCTGTCAGCCATTGGTACCTAACTGTGTTGATGTTAAGAAGTCTCTGATAACATAGCATAGAAATCTGCAACAGTGTGAATAAAAAGAAAAAAGCATTATAGCCATAGTGAACATGGAGATAGAAATTAGGTCATGTCAAAAGTGTAATCAATTAGTAGTAGTACAGTACATGTATTGGGAAAACTACCATCAGAAAAGTAATCATGTGGGTTGAAGTACATATATCTATACCGGTATACATGTATATATAAGTATCATATGTAAGATTCTTCATTCATAGACTCCAGTAACCCGTGTATGAGATGTGTAATGTGTTTAATGTAATATATATCCTTAGGTCCGGGAGGCTTGGAGGCATTACCAATCCGAGTGTTGACAACCCATGAGGAGACAACTGAAGACCTCCATCACCACCACCATCACCATCATCACCTTCCCATCAGCACACAGTCTTCAGCCAACACCAACACTATACAGGTTCCCTCGGCTCACCTCCTACACACCTTATCGTCACCTTCCGACCCAACTACCAGGGTGTTGGTGGAAGAGGACTCGCATAATAAAAAGATATCAACGTTCACCTCCAAAGTGGACCGGTGGGCAGAGAAGTTGGCGTCTTCCAGTGATCTGATTGAGGTGTGGAGATAATTAAGACACTGTTTCATATTTTGACCATCAGATTAACTAGGTATAATATTATTCATTACTGTATATATGTAGTGAGGGAGAGGTATTAGTTTGGGGAGACCTTGTGAAGGAGGAATTAATTCTCCCCCACATATAGGTTTTATAGCACTGTACTGAAATTATTTGGACATGTAAAGAGAATGTAAGTTGAGGAGTTTGTGAAGGTGTATGGAAGTGAAGTTGTGGGACCTGGTGTGAGAGGCAGACCGCTGGTTAGATGGCAGAACAGAGTGGAAGAGTATGTAAAGGAGAGAAACATGAGGGGCAGAGGAGGGTTTGAACAAGTAAGGAGGGAGTGTTGGAACAGGGACAACTGGAGACACTTCTACTGTTTTCTTTTTATCCTTAGTCAGTTTGTTATTGGCAGTTTGTAGTTATGTATGTATAGAGTGGTCCAAAAGTCTTGTCACCCCTACAAATGGCTCGTCCAATTTGCAAGTGTATGGTAGCGGGTGACAAGACTTTCAGACCACCCTACATTGGCTGTGGTTATGTTATGAGATGCTGTTCAGGAATAGATTTTCTCAATGTGCAGTATCACATCCAAGACTCGTATGTACAGTTACCCACACATGAAGCTGGTATGGCTCGTTACTTGTGAGTTGGTTGGCTACAAAATAAAGGAAAGTGAAAAAAGATGTAGTTTGTTGATAGTCAGACAGTAAAATACTATTACTGTCTGCTTGTCAACAACCTATAACTTTTGTTGACTTTCCTTCCTGTTGTAGGTATCTCACAAGTAGCGAGGCATACCAGATTCATGTGTGGGCAACTGTACAATTTGGCTTAGACACTGTACAATTATTATATTCCCCCCCAACCATTTAAATCTGGCTCAGACACAGTACAAAATTAATGATTATTTCCATTGCAGCCATTTGAGTGTGTAGAGGCAACACTATCTCGTGACCTGACCTCCCAGCTTGGCCTCACCTGGGACTCTGGAATCTGGGTGAACCTGCGTGGAGCAAGTGGTGAAGGAGTGAGGGTGAGGGAGTCTGGTCCAGGTCAGGTGGTCATATCAGGGACATTGGTGGAACTCCTTGCCTCCAGGGTGGGTATAACACTACTACTACAGTGTTAGTGGTAAATCTGGAGCAATTGATTCCTTCAAACTCTTCCAGCCAACAGGACACCATTATTTTTGTTCATCTGGTCCTGTTTCCTAGCATACTTTGGAGGAATCAAGGTGCTCTGATGTACCACAAGTATATTACCCTATTAACACATCTCACTTTCCTCATAAAACTATTGTATATAATTATATTGCTTTGAACTGATGTGGACTCATGGGTTTTTCCACGGCCACAAGTGAGTAATTAACCTTATATGATACCTTGCCCATAAAGGATCAGCTTTAAGATTGATATTTATCTAAATAAAGGTTTCACTTAGCTCAACAGGGTTCTAGTTCTCCCAGGTTACAGTACTGTAGTAACATAGGAATAAAGAGGCTTGAGATTGGTGTGACATCGATTGAAACTTTTATCACGTTTCAGGACATGATTCTGCTCGAAATACAAAAAATCCGTGGCCTTTCTTCACAACGGGCCGCGACACTGGGCGGGGAGAGCCGTGAGGTTGGTGTGATGTGCAACCTTATCTCTCCACCACCACCACCACTACCACCACCACCACCACCACCACCACCACCATCAATTTCACCACCACCACCACCACCATCGCTACCACCACCGCCACCACAGGCCGTCCAGCATCCCACCACCACCACCATCACCACCATTCCCATACAACGGCCTTTATCAGCCGTTGATGTACCTTCGATCGGCCACATTAACTCATTTGCACACCACAAACGTTCGGCCAAAATCCCTTCATTTCCCCATCCCACTGCTGCTGCTGCTGCTACTACTAAAGCCAGGGGTGGAAGGGACAGACAGGGAGATAGAATGAAAGAGATCGGTGAGAGGAAACACCACAAGTCCAGAAAACTTTCGGACTGGGGTTACATCAAGTTGGAGAATGAGAATGAGAGCATTGATGATGAATTGTCTCAAGGAATGTCTCCGGCTTTACAAGAGTTTTCTCCAAGTGTTGAAATACCCATAACGGAACTGAAATCTGAAGTAACCTGTGAAGAGACTATATTGATCAGTGAAGAGGGTGATTCAGGAGACAGCAGTATAAAAACTACAAAAAGGAAACTAAGCCCTATTGGTAAAACTATATCACAGAACCGGTTAGTTGGTGTTAGTGGTGGTGGTGGTGGAAGTAACAGCAACTGTGGCGTGATGCTCGGAAAAGATCACCACAAGAATCTCACCTTCACCTCATTAATCGAAGACATGGAGTTGAAGCCTCTTGAAAATGAGAAATTGTACCCGAGGGATTTGTACAGCAACGTGAAGCAGCATCGCCACAGAGGCAAACCAGACATGAGTAAAAAACTTCCACACTCCAGAAGAACCAGAGTTAAAGAAAAATACAAAGGGGAGAGGAGACCAGAGGAGGAGAGGAAGGCAGTGAGTGCAAGAAGAGAACAACAACAGGAGGAAGAGGAGGAGGAAGATGATGATGATGATGAGGAGGAGGAAGAAGAAGAGGAAGAAGAAGGAACAGTAAGGGGCCAAGAGGGAGAGGTCAAATACAAGTTTTCCTGTAAGATCTGTTCCTACAAGAGTATGAGGGAAAACCAATTCCTCAAACATATGCAACTCCATGACAAGGTAATAATGTCATGTTGGGCTGTATGTACTTAGATTTTTGACATTTTTATTTTTTAGCTTCTATTGTATTCCGTAGGCCTAATACAATAATTTATTTTAGAATACATGTAGTTTGTATTTTATCTTATCTGTCAGTCTATTCCATTTCTCTATCTACATCATACTAATTTTCCTCATTCCTTGTACAGGGTTTGATAGTTTATATAATTAATGTAAATCTGTCAGTATGTTCGTGTGTTCCTCTATTATCTACCTCATCATAATTCTAGTCATTCCTTGTACAGGGATTGATATTATAGTTCATATATTTTCTTGTTATGTGTCAATATATCTGTCTGTTCCATTTCTCTATCTACATCATAATAATTTTCCTCATTCCTTGTACAGGGTTTGATATTATAGTTCATATATTTTCTTGTTATGTGTCAATCTGTCAGTCTATCTACCTCTCTATCTACCTCTCAATCTGTCAAGTCTATTCCACTTCTCTATTATTTTATATCATCATAATTGTTGTCATTGCTTGTACTGTCTGTGTGTTCCATTTTTCTATTATCTACCTCATTATAATTGTTGTCATTACTTGGTACATACAGGGTTTGATATTATAGTTTATATATTTTCTTGTTATGTGTCAATATATCAGTGTGTTCCATTTTTCTATTATCTACCTCATCATAATTCTAGTCATTACTTGGTACATACAGGGTTTGGCTTTGTATCGTTGTGAGGAGTGCAGCTTCGTGTCCATCCGCGCCAGCCACCTCCGTCGACACAAGATGACACACGCCCAGCTGGTCCTGCGTTGTCACCTCTGTCCGTACACCTGCGACGATGACCGTAAACTACTCGCCAAACACATCCGCGTCAGACACCAAGCCCAGCCGCACAAACTACCCAAGCCTGTCAGTTCCATGTTGTGTTTGTGTGTATGATTGTCTGCATACTGTGTACATCAACAACATACCTATTTATTCTCTAACTAATAATAATGGGAAAAATTATACCATTAATAGCAATCATGAAAATAATCTTTAAGGACTTGTTATAATGTCAGTGAATTGGTGGCTACTGTTTCTTGAATGCCATTTGTCCTGTCATCCGCCCCCCCAAAAAAACACACACACACACACACACACACACACACACACACACACACAGTCTTATGTAGATGCCAGGAAATATAATACCTATACTGAAGTCTGATAATTTGAAGAGATATAAATAGCCTTCAAACTTTTTACATCATGTGTCCTTTCAGGGGTTGTTCACTTTTGTTACATTGGAGTGATTTGATTCCTACAAAGTATGCCAGGAAACTAGACCAGATGAACAAAAATAAGGGTGTTCTGTTGCTTGGACTAGTTTGAAGGAATCAGTTGCTCCAGATTTACCAACACTGTATTTCCTCCTGAAGTATAATGTGTGTTTATTCATGCATATATTATGAAGCTTCTCATAGTTTGAAATAATAAAAAAAAATATATATATTTTCCATATCATTCATGCATCTACTACCCTACACAATATAATTATGTACAGTACACGTATTTGTGCTTGTTTGTATGTAACTGTGTTTGTTTGGTCAGAGTGTTAATGAGTACGAGTGTGAGGAGTGTGAGTACAAGACGAGCTGGTTGTACGCTTTCCAACGACACCGACGCACTCACACAGCAACCAAGATGGCCGTCACACACTCTTGTCCTCAGGTAATGTTCTTTCTTTTATGGGTTTAGTCTTCTCTTACTAACCATTATTATTATTACCGTATTATTATTATTATTACGGTATTATTATTATTATTATTACGGTATTATTATTAGTACTATACAGTGGACTCTCCAATAACGCGGTTTTGAGTAACGCGTTTTTGATTCAACGCGGTATAATATATAGGGGGGATATGATTAAATAACATTATTTGTTCGATTTAACGCGGCCACGCTCACCCGCTTACCCACACTACTTTTGGCGGGGAGCAGGGTGAGCTGCTCAGGCCCGCTCTCTGACCAAACAGACACGACTTGATCAATTCTTTAAAAGGAAGACAGATGTGGTGTCAGAGGAAGGTAACACGAGTGTGGAAGGAAAGCGAGGAGGTGTGGAGGGAGAGTGGGGTGTGGAGGGAGAGCGGGATGTGGAGGAAACACAGAGTGAGGAGGGAGAGCGGGGTAGGGAGGGAGAGCGGAGTGAGGAAGGAGAGCGGGATGTGGAGGAAACACAGAGTGTGGAGGGAGAGCGGGGTGGGGAGGGAGAGCGGGGTGGGGAGGGAGAGAGGGGTGGGGAGGAAGAGCGGGGTGGGGAGGGAGAGCGGGGTGAGTAGGCAGACTGGAGTGACGAGTGTTAAATGTGAAGGAAAGTGTACCGTTACTTTACAAATATAAATAAAACGAGAATGTGGGTTTTTGTTGTTTGAGTCACCAACTACATACTTTAGTTTGACTCTACTATTCATACATTAGAGTAACAAAATCCCCAAAAGGTAGACTTTTGCATTGTCCAGGAACGCAACCCCCACTATTACCATTGTTTCCTATGCGGAAATTAAGTTTAAATAACGCGTTTTTTAATAACGCGACGTCTCCAGGAACGTAACTACCGCGTTATTGGAGAGTCCACTGTATTAGTATTACGATATTATATTATTATTAGTATTACCGTATTATTATTATTATTATTATTATAACTATTTCATATTTTGTATTTATCTTTATTTAATAGCTCAACCTGTATCTGTACCAAACAGTGTGCATACAAAACAGTGCGTCGAGAACACTTCCTACGCCATATCAAAAATGTCCACCAGAACTGCCGACCCTTCCTGTGTGACATCTGTGGCAAGGCTTTCAAACGACAAGATGCCCTCAAGTGAGTCTCATGTCGTGTTTAAGGACCCTGTGATCGTATATAAAAAATGGAGGCTTCTGATTTCCCCTAACCATGCTACGAAACAAGCTCCTTCTTTATAGGCGGTGTTTCGTAGCAATACTTGAAGGACTCGCTTACCTCCAATTTTCTGACTACAACACAGGGTCCCTTAAATAAATACACTTTAAATAAATAGATACACCTTAAGGGGATATATAGCACATTGTTTTAGCACATTGTTTTGACCCCCCCCGAGCCTGTCCCCCTACTCCTGCACCCCCCCCACGCATGTCCCCCTATACCAGCACCCCTTTAAACCAATCTAGTATAATAATATGAACCAAAATAACATTTAGTCTTCATCTTTCAAAATATAGTAAAAAAAAAACAACTATAATATGACCTCTTATGCAATGTTGTTTGACCCTGATATGACCCCAACAGACAACACCACGTCTCCCACTACCAGACGGTCGGGTCGGGAGGCGGAGGCGGCGGGGGAGGTCAACCCGGGCCGTACGGGTTTGTGTGTCGTGTGTGTCAGAAGGTGTGTCGGTCAGCAGCATACCTCAAGGAACACATGGTCGGTCAATACTCCCATTATTGCTCGTTGAATATTTACACACTATCAAAAGTATCTTATTTTACACGTTAAATATTAAAAAGTATCGTATTTTACACTTTGAATATTCACACTATCAAAAGTATCATATTTTACACATTGAATATTTACACTATCAAAACTATCATATTTTACATATTGAATATTCACACTGTATCAAAAGTATTGTATTTTACACGTTAAATATTCAAAAGTATCTTATTTTACACTTTGAATATTCACACTATCAAAAGTATTTTATTTTACACGTTAAATATTATAAAAATATCGTATTTTACACATTGAATGTACATGCTGTATCAAAAGTATCTTATTTTTTAACATTTCCGATTGATAGATAAATAGACAGATTATATAAGGAATTGAGAAGTATAATACCATACTTTTTCACTCTTCAGATTGACAGATTAAAAAGACAGATTATATATTAAGTACCAGTAGATCAGTATACAGTCATCCCTCCGCTATCGCGAGTAATTGGTACCGTAAGTAGCACGTGATAGCGGAATTCGCGATAGCGGAATTTAATAACTAATGGGAATAATTGAAATTGGTTCCCAGTCCCTCATATTTCAAGATTTTTCCTCCCTAAACATGCTTTTGTTTACTAATATTTCTTTGCATATAATGAAAACTAAAGTAGATTAGTAAGAAAATTGCATTTTTAACTTAATACAGTGGACGCCACAAGTACAGTAAGCGTGTCGAGTGTTGTGGTTAGGTGCACGGTCCATAGACCGTGGTTAGGTGGTGCGTAAATGGATATGCGTGACTGACCTTAGGGACTAAAGATTAATGATGAAAATCGGGATAGGTTCTTATGTCTCTCGAAAGTGACGTTTTTTTTTTTTATTATGAGACCTCAAACACGATGGCAATTCATTAAACCTAACAAAACGTGTTGACATGTGGAGAGTCGGGCGCCTGATTCCGAGAGCACGTGCCAGAGTAGGATGTCTCACTCACTGTAGAATTACCTACCAAAATATTAACTTAAAATTATTTTCAAAATGATTGCATCCATATAAAATGGGTGGCGAAAATAAGTGAAGCATATCCAATGAGTTTGTATACAAAACGAGTGAAATGATAATGAACATGTTAGGAAATTATATCACTCGTCTGTGAAGTGTGTGTGTGTTCCCACCACTTCTCCCTCCCTCCTTCCCCCCTACCCTCAGTATCTCCATTCCCCCTAGCCCAAGGTCAAGGGAATATAGGCCTAGCCTGCCTTGTCACCGTGTGTGTGACTCTCGTGTTTAGTAATTACGAGTTAAACACTGGCTTCAACACTCAGTCATGCCAGGTGGTGCATTTACAAAATGGAAAGCCATATCCTTCCATATAAAGAAGGAAGTTATTTCGGTATTTCTTGGACAGAAAAAGAAGGAAACACTAATAACGTATGATTAATAAAATGTAAACAAACGATATCATGCTATCTCCTCCCTTCCCCCTACCACCTCCACTACTACCACGCATGCCATCGATGCCGACGACTCATTTCAGTCATGAATCGTCTTAATACAAATTGTTATATGCATTTAATATGCTTAATACGAATTGTAATATACATCCCTATAGGAACGACGTCTTATATCGACGTATTGGACATTCTATACCAGACCGAGGTGTAATAATTATTAGGCACAGATGAAAAAGCTTTATCTCCACACATTGTATCACTAGTTAACTCTTGTGTTAAACAAAGATAGGGTTGATAAGCAGGGCTAGTTATAATCCCACACAGTCTTCATCTTTACTGTTGTAACACCATGTCATGATAAACATGGCCGTCAGTCGAGTGTGCTTGGGCAATCGCACCGCCAAATTTGAATGTTACGTGCGCGATAGTCCGCATACGGATGCGCTATAGCGGATGAAGGTGAACTTTTCACACATGCGCGATAGTTACGAAACGCGAAAGTGGAACCCGCGATAGCGGAGGGATGACTGTAGTACAAAATACCATATATACCTTGAACTCTTAAACTATATCTTGCATCTCACACACACACACACACACCCCAGGCAACACACTCAGAGGAGCGGTCGTTCCTGTGTGAGGTGTGCGGTGCTTCGTTCAAGACGCGATCTGTACAGAGGAACCACGTACTCACCATCCACCGCCGACCCCGTGCCTTCACCTGCCCGGCCTGCGACAAACGATTCAACACCAACTTTGCCCTCAGACGACACATGAAACAACACGACGCCAAGTTAGTTTATTATTTTGTTACAGTCACTTTTTTTTTTTTTTTTTTTTTAGTCAGTTTTTTTTTTTTTTTTTTTTTTTACAGTCAGTTTTTTTTTTTTTTTTTTTACAGTCACAGTTTTTTTTTTTTTTTTTTACAGTCACAGTTTGTTTATATTTTGTAACAGTCAAAGTTTTTTTTTTTTGTTACAGTCACAGTTTGTTTATATTTTGTTACAGTCAAAGTTTGTTTATATTTTGTTACAGTCACTGTTTGTTTATTATTTTGTTACAGTCACAGTTTTTTATTATTTTGTTACAGTCACAGTTTTTTGTTTATTATTTTGTTACAGTCACAGTTTGTTTATACTTTGTTATACACACGGTTTGTTTGTTGACATTTTGGTGAAAGCTGAGAATAGTTTTGTGTCAATGAACTATACATTTTTTTGTTTGCTTCCTAATAGTACGGTACAGTAAATTATAGTACAGTGCTTCCATCATGTGTGTTTTAATTAACCTTGTGTAAAGTTGCAGTGTGAGTGAAGTGGATGGACTGGCACCTTCTCTATCCCAACCTACAAGACTCACTACCAACAACAGATTCTGCAACTTGTCCCCCTCCTCTCCTCCCTGTCCCCTCACACACTCAGTAAGGCACCGCGTCTCACTCGGTTATTATGCCTAACTAAAAAAAATCATAACCTTTAATATTGGCATGATAAAAGTTCCTTAATTGAATATAACCTTGGTGAACTGTCAACCCTAACATATACTCTGATGATGACGATAATAATAATAATGATTGATGTATGATAATAATAATGACTGATGTATGATAATAATAATGACTGAGATATAATCATAATAACGATTAATGTACGGTATAATAATAATAAAGATTGATGTATGATAATAATAATGATTGATGTATGATAATAATAATGATTGATGTATAATAATAATAACGATTGATGTATAATAATGATTGAGGTATAATAATAATAGTGATTGAGGTATGATGATAATAATGATTGATGATGATGAATAATGATGATGCTAAGAGTACAACACAACACAACACCCACGCTGATCCACTTTCCTCGTATGTATTCGTAAAGAACGCGCGTGGAATGCTACGCCTGGAAGATGGGGGCGGCGGGAGATCCAGAAACCTAAACCTACCTTCATCCCCATCCCCACCACCACCACAACAACAACAACAACCATCACATCCCCAACACCAGCCGTCCTCAGCCTACCACATCACTATTGACGGTCAGCCAGCCATTATCCTGCCTGATCTCAACCCGTCCACAACATCGCACCAGAGGGATACCAACAACTTGACCAATGGTAAATGTTTGTTGTGTTGTGTCCTGGTTATTTATATATTACTGTATTTTGAGCCTGTCCCCCTATTCCCACACACCCCAAACACCCCCAAGCCTGTTCCCCTATTCCCGCACCCCTCAAACATCCCCAAGCCTGTCCCCCTATTCCCGCACCCCCCCCACCCACACCCAAGCCTGTCCCTTACTCCCACACCCACTTAAGTACAGTACAGTATGTGAAGAAAGTTGAAAATTGACAATATTTTCATGTCACTTGAATCTTCAGGTGGGAACACAGTGTTGATGGAAGGTGATTGTATCGGAGGTGGAGGACTCACAACCATACCACAACAACAACAACAACAACAACAACATAATACTGGTGGTGTTGGCACGGTGGTAACAACAACAACAACAATTGATGGTGTTGGTGGTGGTAGTGTGATGGCAGGGAGGGCTACTGGTGTCACTGTTCCCGTTGCTTCCACCTCCGTCCATATCCTAAACCAGGTTAGTCACGTCAACATATATATTATAAAGCACATTATAAATATACAGCACATAATTATAATATATATATACAGCACATAATTATAATATATATATACAGCACATAATTATAATATATATATACAGCACATAATTATAATATATATATACAGCACATAATTATAATATATATATACAGCACATAATTATAATATATATATACAGCACATAATTATAATATATATATACAGCACATAATTATAATATATATATACAGCACATAATTATAATATATATATACAGCACATAATTATAATATATATATACAGCACATAATTATAATATATATATACAGCACATAATTATAATATATATATACAGCACATAATTATAATATATATATATACAGCACATAATTATAATATATATATACACTATACAGCACATAAAATTATAGTATGTTTACTTCTCTACAGCTATTTTTTTTTTATGACATTTTTAGTTACTCATTTATATGGATTGTTTTTAAGGGGAAAGTTTTGTGTGTTGGTAAATCTGGAGCAACTGAATCCTCCAAACTATTCCAAGTAACAGAACATAATTATTTTTCTTAATCTGGTCCTGTTTCCTAGCATACTTTAGAGGAATCGAGGCACTCCAATGTAACAAAAGCGAATTACCCCCTTAAGAAAACTCATGTCAAATCATATTAAGTTATATATGGTACAAAGATTCACATGTATAGGGGTAGGAGAGGGGTTGGTTGATAGTCAGGTGAGATGAAATGTAATGTTTTGTGTACCAGCCTTTTTATTAAACATTTTCACTTAGACTATTGTTTATTTACATTCACCCTCCGTCCTCACCCGCTTCCCATTCCCCCCAAAGGATGGTCTACCCACCAGCAGTCCAGGGGAGCTGATCCTCACTGGGAAGACGTATGAACCTGGCCACACCAACACCAATACTGCCAACACCACCGACCCTTCCACCACTACCACCACCACCACCTACCTCACTCCAGACCAACACCATCACCATCACCAGAGTCCCACCTCTACACTCCTCTACCTCACCACAAACTTCAACTGATTCCACTGATACAGGTAAAAACTATCTTGAGTTTTATACTACAGTACATCAAAGTGTTTACCTATCTTTTATTCCTGTAGGGGAAGGGGTGATATGGGCAGTACTTTCAGGGTTTTGACAGTTCTTCAACTGTCCTTCTGTTCCTATTATTTCCATGGTACTTGCTGTCCCACTTATCTATCACCTTTTCCAGAAATGTTGAATTTGTCTACCACTCCCTGGCCTGTTCTGTCTGTCTCTCTCACTATTTCTCATTCCTTCTGGGTGGCTGGTAAGATCACCTGATTGTAGGGCACAACAAGGGAGGCAACTGTTGATGGGTTCTTTGTCCCTGGGGTACATGACTGTGAGTCAGTTGTCTCCTCTTCTGTTGCCTTCCATTAAACAAATCTCACAATCTCCTTAACTCGCTTTCGGGGATCTCAACTTGTGTGTGGCTTCGGTCAACCAGAATGGGGACTGCTTGGCCAGACAATAGGGAACTACAACAACAACAACCTACATAAAAAAAATATATATATACAGTATTATAATAATCTCCATTAACATTTTCAGGCTTGTCCCTCAAGAGTCTCAGCCATCCAACTACAGTAAATGGTTTCCACAGCCTGGGATGACCACACACCTCACAGTCTAAGCAAATATAAAGAAGAACAGTCTGAGTACAGTCATTTGTGTTGGCTTTCCCTTTGTCACTCTAAAATTCACAGTTTGCAGACCATATACAGTATATTTAAGGGATGAAAGCCTATATTATAAACTGAACACTACTTTACTCAAATGTGAACATGCATTGGACACTATATTTTTAGTAAATGTACAGTGAGGTTCTGTAGTCGTGTTGAACAATGATGATGATTCTCAACCCACCAAACCATGGGTCGTATGCAAGAACATCCATGGTGTATACGATGGTGTGTTACCGGTACAATGACAACAACAGAGTCAGTCATTGTATTGGTACCATGCTATCATCAACAACTCCACCAGTACATGTAATTATATCACCCAATACTGAAAAATGTTTATTATGCCGGTAATCTTCCAAAATGAAATGTTATTGTTGTTGTTTAGTTCACTTCAATACACAGTGGACTATAAAAGCCTGTGTATGTGTGTAGTATAATGTATCTGTATTAGTGTGTGTGTGTATACATGTGTGGACATAATAATATTTATATGTATTGTTTGTAAAGGTGTTGAATCATAGCATTACATACAGTACAGTGGCCCTTGATATAAGATGAATGAATTTAGCACATAATGTATACTTTTTATACAGCCTCAGTAAATCACTTATAATGACAATGAATAACACACACACACACACACACACACACACTATCCTTGTAAGACAGGCTCAGAAAATCACTTAGTGTGTAAGGTAATGAATAACAAGCCTGAGAACACACGCACACACACACTATCCTTGTAAATCACTTAGTGTGTTTGGTAATGAATAACACACACACACACACACACACTTGTTGATCTTCAATGAGGGACTGAAGTGTAAAAATGAATTGATGGTTTATACAAGTTATTTATTCACTCTATATCAAAGGTGTACTGTAGTGTAGTGTAGACTGATTGATGAACTAACTATATTGTATTGTACTACAGACAGACTGTATTGTATCTTGAGACACAGCCCAAACATCCATCCATCCATCCATCCGTCTCTCCGTCCGTAAAGCCACAATCAAAAACCCACTCCGCTCTTCACATGGATTGGCATTCTTATATTCAATCAAAACAAGACTTAAAAAAAATTAGCATAGCACATACATACATACATACGTACACCAACTAACTAACTATTTCAATCAAATCAAGACTTTTAAAAATTAGTGTAGCTCATACATACATACAACAACTAACTAACTAACTACAGTATTTCAATCAAAACAAGACTTTCAATATATTAGTGTAGCACACACATACATACATACAACAACTAACTATTTCAATCAAAACAAGACTTTAAAAAAATTAGCATAGCACATTCATACATACATACATACATACATACATACATACATACATACATACATACATACATACAACAACTACCCAACTGACTCATTCACTCACCAACCAAGCAACTGTAATCATTTGTATGTTATTTGTTTTCTGAAGGGTCGCATCACAATGTATAAAAGTTTATTATTAATTATTATAGATGATTATTTTGGAGTGCATGTACTGTAGCCTTCCTAACATAACTTATATATAAAACCTATTTATTAATTAAGACTTTGGGCTCGCTCTTTTTACCGTAACTGGCTTGGTGGATTCATTTAAGAGGAAAGTACAGCATTGGTAAAACCAGAGCGAATGATTCCTCCAAACTATTCCAAGCAACAGCCCACCATTATGTTTTGTATTAATCTGGTCCTGGACAGCAAATGAATAGAGGTCGAAAAAGTTGAGTCTTCTAAAACCTTTGGAAAATTTACTTGTTGGAACTTTTCTTTATGCCATTTTTTTCCTACTGTGTCACAAAACCCTACCAACTGTACATCATAACATTCCTAAAGTAAACATCTATGGAAATTATTGTTTACATTATTTTCTCATTATAATAATTGTTTAAATTATTTTCTCATTATAATTATTGTTTACATTATTTTCTCATTATAATAATTGTTTACATTATTTTCTCATTATAATCATTGTTTACATTATTTTCTCATTATAATCATTGTTTACATTATTTTCTCATTATAATTATTGTTTACATTATTTTCTCATTATAATCATTGTTTACATTATTTTCTCATTATAATCATTGTTTACATTATTTTCTCATTATAATCATTGTTTACATTATTTTCTCATTATAATCATTATTTACATTATTTTCTCATTATAATCATTGTTTACATTATTTTCTCATTATAATCATTGTTTACATTATTTTCTCATAATCATTGTTTACATTATTTTCTCATTATAATCATTGTTTACATTATTTTCTCATTATAATCATTGTTTACATTATTTTCTCATAATCATTATTTACATTATTTTCTCATTATAATCATGGTTTACATTATTTTCTCATTATAATCATTGTTGTACATATTTCAATATTTAATTAATGGCCCCAAGATTCTGTTAGTAAATTAAAAAGCTGTTTATTCCTCCAAGCTACTACACAAAACAGACAGACATTCTTATAAGGGGTTATATATATACAGTATATAATATAGCACATTGTCTTGGGTGGTAAATATGGAACAACTGAATCCTCCAAACTATTCCAATGATTCCAACTATTCCAATGATTCCTCCAAATTAACAAAAATAATGGTTGCCTGTGGTTGGTTGTTGTTGTTGTTGCCTGGGAATAGTTTGGAGGAATCGTATGCTCCAGATTTACCACCAATGCTTTACTCGAACCCTCCTTTAAAGGGGTGTGGGAGTAGGGGACAGGCTTGGGGGGGACTGGGGGGGTGCGGGAATAGGGGGACTGGCTTGGGGTGGGTAGAATGCCTGTCCCCCCTATTCCCGCACCCCCCCAACCCCCCCCCAAAAAAAACCAAGCCTGTCCCCCTACTCCTGCACCCCCCAAGCCTATCCCCCTATTCTCACACCCCCTTAATTAAAGATATAATAATAATACATACACCATACTGTAGTTTATAATGTTTCTCTGCTGTAGTATAGAATTATAGTCAGTGTTTTTATTGCTATGAGTAAGTGTGGGAGTAGAGGGGACAGGCTTGGGGGGGTTTAGGGGGTGCAGGAGTAGGGGGACAGGCTTGGGAGGGGGGGTTATGGGTGTGTGGGAATAAGGGACAGGCTTTCTCTACCCCCCCCAAGCCTGTACCCCTATTGTCGCACCCCCCCCCGAGCATGTCCCCTACTCCCGCACCCCCCTCCCTCCAAGCCTGTCCCCTACTCCTGCACCCCCCCTCCCTCCAAGCCTGTCCCCTACTCCCTCACCCCCTAAAACTACTACTACAAGGTAAAGACGTTTCATCGCTCAGTTCCTTTTTTTTTTTTTTTTTTTGCAGTATGAATTTTGCGATGTAGAGAACTTTTTCCTCGAAGAAGTAGAAGATTAATATTAGGACCCAAAGAGTCTACAATTGACATCTATCTATCTATCTTCCCTGGGTGGCAAACCTAACGTAATCACTTACTTATGAAAACTCCTATTTATGGCATTACTATACATACTATACTGTAGACATGTACATTCGTGATACATAATTTCTGACCAGTGTGAGAGGAGCAGAAAGCTTTGAATCGCCTGGTATTGCTCATTTCCCCACCCAGTGCACATATAGAGGCTGAGTTCGAATGCAGGGTATATGTGTGTGTGTGCGTCTGTGTGTGCGTGTGTGTGTGTGTGCGTGTGCGTCTGTGTGTGTTGCCTGCCGTTTGTCTCTGGTCAGGGATTTCGTATCACTAGTGTACTTTTCCAATTGGTTAGCAAGAACTGTTTTTGCATTATCAATTATACATCATTTTACATCTCTTCCCGCTTCTTCTATGTAATTAAAAATAATATACCATTGGAGGAGGAGCATATATTGACATGTTTATGAATTAATAAGGTGGTATTGTTAAACTTTCTCTTTGACTTAAATACTTTTCGTCGCTACAAAGTACTGTATTCACGTTACAAAATGGGAACTAACTGAGTAGCAAAGAAAACATTTCCTCAAAGAAAATTGTTAATAATAATACCACCCATAGTAGGTTGTCAAAGTGTGTACTATTTACATTTTCTAAATATTTCGTCAAGTCATACCATTTTAATTTTGTTGTGAAGTATAATTTGTCCTGTACTGTACATTAATAATAACAATAATTTTTGACATACTGTACTTTTTTTTATGATTATGTAGCTTAGTAATTAATTTAAACTCTATTGCATTTACAAATTTTGCAGAGCACATAATTAAATATTCATGTAATCAAATTTTAAATGTCTCAGGGGCAGAATATGTAGACAAGTTGTATTTTACTGTGCATTTAAATTTCAAAATTATTATATTAAGGGGAGATTCTTTATTGGTGAAGTGGAAGGTTCATTGATTCCTCCAAGCTTTGGGTTGATTACAAAGTCGTTTGTTGTGGTTTGTTAGCATGCAAACGAAACAATGTAAGCTGTTTAAGAGGGTGTAGGAATAGAGGGACAGGCTTGGGGGGGGGACGGGGAGGTGCGGGAATAGGGGACAGGCTTGGGGGAGGGGTTTAATGGGGTGTGGGAATAGGGGACAGGCTTGGGGGGGGGGGTTAACGGGGTGTGGGAATAGGGGGACAAGCTTGGGGTGGGTAGAAAGCCTGTTCCCTATTCCCGCACCCCCCAACCCTCCCCCAAGCCTATTCCCCTATTCCCACACCCCCTTAAATGACTTATGGGTGAATTATTTAATGAAATTGGTGAGTAAAATATGCAGTGATCATCATCATCATTATCTCACTGTTGGATAGGTTTTGTGAATGTGGATACTCACCTTTTGGAAAATAATGAAGCCTTACAAGTGTGGTTGGTTGGGAAGCTAACAAACTAATACCACTGTGGAATCAACCCTATGCCACCAAACACATCCCCTATTAGTACCGTCACTGAGAGTGTCTGTCTGTTTATTGGCACGGATTGGAGGAATCAGTAGCCTTACAATTTGCTAACAAGACAATCTCATTATATCTCCATCAGAAGGTGTGGAGGAAGCTGCTGTGCTCTCCACTTTGTAAACATTGAATTCTATAACATTAATATGAACCACTTTGTAAACATTGAATCCTATAACATAATATGGACCACTTTGAGTACACCATCCCACCCGGCCATTGTGTAAAGGTCGTATTATTTATTAAGGAAGTCATATTATTCTTTTGGTACAGTGGAGGGCTACTGATTCTTCCTTTAAGGGGAGAGTACTGTATAATTTTGGTACATTACAGCACCTCGATTCCTCCAAAGTATGCCAGAAAACAGGACCAGATTAACAAAAATTATGGTATCCTGTTGCCTGGAATAGTTTGGAGGAATCATTATCTCCAAAAATGTCAGAACTATGCTAAGAAACAACGACAATAGGGCCAGAGTAACAAAAAAATATAATTGTGTCCTGTTGCTTAGTGGACTAGTTTGGAGGAATCAGTTGCTCCACATTTGCCAACACTACAACATCCCCTTAAACTTGCTCGAGGGAAAGACTCTTCGTCGCCACATTCACATTGCCAATTGATAGGACCCGAGCCACGAAGAGAACTTTTCCTCGTTGAAGTAATTTAATAATACCACCGTAAAGATTTCAAGGATTGTAGGCCTTCATAGCAAAGAAAATTTATTGAGGAAGATTATGTATGTATAGGGTGGTTCAAAAGTCATGTCACCCTCAACCATACACTTGTAATTATTGGACGAGGCATTTGTAGCGGTGATAAGATTTTTGAACCGCCCTGGAATGAGAGAGAAAGAAGGTGTTAGAGAAGTGAGACGATTGATTGATTGATTGATTGATATTAGGCACCGCAACAGCGAGGTCATATAGCGCCAGAAAACGGTGACAGCAAGCAGGAAGAAATTAGAAAAAAAAATAGGGACAGTTGAAAGAAGTGAGACAACACACACGAGATTTGATTGGGGTAATGTGGTATGAATATTAACTTTGGGGATTAAGAACGACCGCCTTATTAGGGCCGGAAGACTTATGTAAAATGAGAGAAGAAGGTGATGGAAAAGTGAGACAACAAACAGCCTAAAACTTTGCAAGAAAAATACATCATAAATATATAATAAAATCTTTAAGTATTATCCTGTGTTTACTTTGTCCCATTGTTTATAAATGTTGTAGAATGTATAGACGGTATAATTATATGAATGAAATAAACACAATTAACTGCGTAATTAATTTAGGCAGTGTATTATGATTTGTTTTGATATATTTGCTAATAATAAATATTAAGTGGGTTTGGAAGTAAGGGGACAGGCTTTGTTGGGGGGGGGGGGAATAGGTTACAGGCTTTCTACCCACCCCCTGAGTTCTCCCCAAGTCTGTCCCCTATTCCTGCACCCCCCCCCCCCCCCCCCTAAACCTGTCCCCTATTCCTGCACCACCCCTAGCCTGTCCCCTATTCCCACACACCCTTAATATTTATTGTCTATGCTTTATAAGTTTTCCTCGCCTGTCTTTCTATATCTACTGAGTTATTTTCTTTATTTTTTTTCTCTATTCTCGCAATCTCCAAAAGGAAGTTGCACAAATAATAAGTCCACTTTTTGTTCTTATTTATTGATATGCAAGTTACAGGACCCTAATAAAACACACAATAACAATATTTTCTTCTTTTATATTGATATGCAACTTGAAGAACCCTAATAAAACACACAATAATTATCGTTTAGAGACCCCGTTACAAAAAGGAAACCGATAAATAAATAAACAAACAAACAGCAACAACAACAACCACTTCTGAGCCCTGGACTTCCCATTGGAGTAACTATTTGTAATTTCCTGTATTATTTGCCCATTTATTTCCCATATTTCAAGATATTTGGATACATACATACATACATACACATGCACGTAAATACAGTCATATATACACACATAAATACATACATACATACATACATACAGTTATACATACACATAAATACATAGCCTAACTTACACATACACGTAAATAGTCATAGTCATACATACACATATACACATACATAAATACATATATATATACACATACATACACATACAAAGGAGTGGTAGAAAAAGTGGTTTATTTAATTTATCGTATTTTTTCCGGTTTTCCTTTGGTATGTAAATTTTATCGTATAATTTTTCCTTGTGTTTGTATGTATGTATTTGATAAAAAAAAAAATTACAAGTACCCATCTAAGTTTTTTTGTTTTGTTTTTTGTTTTTTTAATATATCATTATTATATCATTTTTAAATATAATTATTAAATTATTTATATCATTATTTATGTAATTATTATATCATTTTTTAATATTATTGCATCATTATTTTTTTTATCCAATGACTTTCTGAATTGAGGCATTTTTATAACTTTTTATTTCCATTTCTTACTCGTACAATCTTGGGGGAAAATGTTTAAAAAATTGGGGTTTTGGGGTCGGAGAAAATATGTAAATTAGGTTATTTTACCTTGATACTGATTTGTTGACATGCATGAAAAATGTTGAAAAAAATGAATATCCGAGTTTAAGTTTTGCCACTACAAAAAATACCCCAATATCTAGGAAATTTCTCCCTGATATTTTTACCGCCGGTCGAACCAACCTGATCTGACCTGACCTGACCTAATCTAATCTAACCTGACCTAGACCACAGCAGACTACCGGGACCTAACCTGGACAAACTACAGGGACCTAACCTGTGCAAACTACTGGGACCTAACCTGGGTAGACTACCGGGACCTAACCTGGACAAATTACCGGGACAAACTACCGGGACCTAACATGGACAAACTACCGGGACCTAACCTGGACAAACTATAGGGACCTAATAATAAAATATAAATAAATAACACATTATAATTTTATATATATATATTTAATATTTATATATTTTAATAGTTTAGTGTGATCTTAATTTGACCTTTACCACCACAGAATCTTCAGTGAATATTATTGTTGTGGAGATCAGCGTGTGGAGGTGTTGTTGTTGTTGTTGTTGTGTGTGTGTGTTCGTGTGTACCCCAGTCAAGTCTCTTCGTGTGGAATCTTCAGCTCCGTCGAGATGTCCGTCCCCACCCGCCCCGCACCCCCTCCCCCACCCATCAGGAAAGGTAGGTAATGTATGAGAGGTAATATATTAAATGTAATGTATGATAAGGTAATGTATGAAATATAATGTTTGATAATAATAATAATACTGTATAACACTAATAATAATACTTTAATCCATAGCCAAAATATTTTATTAACTCGGGAACATTATTATTTTTTTTACTACATCACAGAGTCTATTAATTTTATGTCTATGTATGTTTGTATTACAGGGCAGGTGCAATCTTTTGAAGCCATCTGTCAGTACAAAGCTCAGAGGGTCAGTACACTAATCTTATATTAATAATTAGTGTGTGTGTGTGTTTATTTTCATTCTATGTATTTATTTATTGTGTGTGTGTGCATTATATTATATTTATGAATTGTGTGTGTGGACATTTTATTTTATTAATTCATTAATTGTGTATGTGAGTTTATTTTTTAATTTATATATCTATTGAATGTGGAAACAATTATTTTATTTATTTAGCTATTTTATTTGTATATTTATTTGTTTATTATTATTTTTTTTTATCCCAGCAAAAAAAAAAAATAAATCACTTAGACGAAATATCATCTTCATAGAGACATAGACTATAATACAGTACAGTATATTTTTTTCCCAAGATTAAAATATAATAATGGAATATATATACAGAAATTAAAGAATGGAGCAAATACATTTTCACCAGATTAAAAAAAAATAAAAAAAAATGAAAAATTGTGTGAAGTAGATGATTTTTTTTTTTTTTAATGTTGTTGTTATTGTTGTTGTTGTTGTTGTTGCAGGATTGTGAGTTGTCGTTTGAGGAGGGTGACTTGTTGTTTATTACCGACCGCACCGACCCGACTTGGTGGCAGGCCATCCTTGATAATAAGAAGGGATATGTACGCAGCGATCATGGTATGTATATATCTCTCTCTCTCTCTCTCTCTCTCTCTCTCTCTCTCTCTCTCTCTCTCTCTCTCTGTCTCTTTCTCTTTCTGTCTTTCTGTCTCACTCACTCTCTGTCTCTCTCTCACTCTTTATAACTGGATATGTATGTAGTGATCATGGTATGTCTCTATCTCTGTCTCTCTCTCACTCTATTTATAACTATGGATATGTATGTAGTGATCATGATATGTATCTCTCTATCTCTCTCTATCTCTGTCTCTCACTCTCCATTTATAACTGTGGATATGTACACAGTAATCATGGCATGTCTCTCTCTCACTCTCTCCATTTTTAAGTGTATTTCTTTATTAATCTCTCTTTGTTTATTGATGCAGGGTTTGTTGGTATATTATTTTTAAGTATACTGTATTATATTTGTGTACAGTATATCCTTATCAACCCCTAATCTTCTTCCAGTAAGCAACGATGGAGTTAAAGTAGCCATCATTGACGCAGCCAGAAATTGATGGACACACACATATATAAATACTATATACTGTACGGTACCCTGTGTATATCCTTATCAACCCCTAATACAAACCACATAATATTAATCTTCTTCCAGTAAGCAACGATGGAGTTAAAGTAGCCATCGTTGACGCAGCCAGACGCGGTAACCTGGAACTGATGGATGAATGTCTGAAGGCTGGTGTGTCCGTGAACGCGTTGGACAAGTCTGGGTGTTCCCCGCTACACGCTGCTGCTCAGGCCGGACATTTGACTTGTGTTGACAGACTGGTGCAGGATACCAAGATTGAGGTCAACTTACAGGTATGATATGGATAGTGGTGTGTGTGTGTATGTGTGTTGTGTTGAGTGGGTGTTGTGTGGGTGTTGTGTTGTGTGTGTGTGTTGGGTTTGTTTTGTGTGTGTTTGTTTTGTGTTTGTGTGTGTGTGTTTTATTGTCTTTGTGTGTGTGTGTTGTCTTGTCTTATGTGTGTATGTTTGTTTTGTGTTGTGTTGTCTTATGTGTGTGTTTGTTTTGCGTATGTGTGTTCTGTTGTCTTGTCTTATGTGTGTGTGTCTGTTTTGTGTATGTGTGTTGGGTTGTCTTATGTGTTTTGTTGTCTTTTCTTGTCTTGTGTTGTCTTATATGTGTGTGTGTATGTATGTTTTCCATGTAATTATAAAAGCCACATATCACTATTATCACATGGGTCACCAACGGCACTATTTACACTCAAATATTGGCAAAGCAATTTATATTACAAAACCATTCTTGAGCTTTTGGGAATTTTTGACCCTTTACTGTAATTATTTTTGAGCCTTTACTGTATTTATTTCATTGCCAAAACAAACTTGCCTTCACACCAACACAAAAATTTAATTGACACACAGTAAGTTTCATTACCAAAATAAACTTGCCTTCACATGATTACACAAAAATTTAATTGACATTCATACTAATTATTGTTGCCAGAACAAACTTTGATTGACACCTTCACAAAAAATATAATTGACATTGGTACTAATTATTGTTGCCAGAACAAACTTGGAGACACACCACTACACTGTGCAGCCTACAGGGGTCATGCTGAGGTGGTACAACTGCTACTCAAGATGGGAGCCAGGATAGATATTGTCAACAAGTACGACCTCCTCTTTCTGTTATACTTGTCGTTTTTTGTGTGTCTAATGTTTTTTCATTTTATTTCGTGTAGTGAGGATGATCCACACCTTATTTATACTATACTCGTCACTATACGGGAGACGAGAGGAGTTACACACACACACACACACACACCCAAGAGGAGTTACACACACACATACTTAAATATATTACCTACTTAAATATAATAACCTACTTAAATATATTACCTACTTAAATATAATAACCTACTTAAATATATTACCACTTAAATTTCCTACATCCATATATTCTCTGTGCTTACGTAAACTTATCTCTCGGTGCCCAGGGACAACTGTACCCCCCGCGGCCTGGCCAAGAAACCCAACATCATCTCCATACTCGAGGAAGACATTGTCAAGAACCATCACCGTAAGTCTTCCTGTTACGACGACTCGGAGTACGGCGCCACCTACTCCGACGACTCCGACGACTGATGGGCGGATGATTGATGTGGTATTGGCGGATGATGGATGGGGTTGTCTTCATTGAGGGTGGTGATGTATTGGCGGATGATTGATGCGGTTGTTGGTGTATTGGCGGATGAGTGAGTGATGGGGCTGTCTTAAATTTGTTGTTTTTGTATTGGCGGGTAATTGATGGATGCGGTTGATGGTGGTGTTGTTAAATTGGCGGATGATTGATGCGGCTGTTGTTGTGTTGGCGGATGAGTGAGCGATGGGTTTGTCTTCATGGGGGTGGTGATTTATTGGCGGATGATGGATGGATGGGGGCGGCTTCATTGAGTTGTTGTATTGGCGGATGATGGATGGATGGATGGGGGCTCAACTTCTTGGGGATGTTATTGTATTGACAGCCTTCAAAATCAACCAACAAACAAATCCGACCATAACGCGTCCACATATTTTATAACCCAATAAAATATTACATTCCACTTACTGTATAATCAAATAGTAACATAATAATTGTAGTCCATTTATAAAACAACATAATTTTTTAAACCGTGTGAAATGTATTGATTGTGAAATGTGTTAAACAATTACTCGGAAGTACATTTTTAGGATATATATTGGAGTAACTTGATTTCTCCTTAGCATACCAGGAAACAGGACCACATACACACAAATATAATGGTGTTCTGTTTGTTTGGAAATGTTTGGAGGAATCTTTTGCTCCATATTTACCAAAAGTGTGTTAAGGGAAAAGTACAGTTGCCAAAATAGGTATTGTGACAACTATTGATACAACATTATATATATTAATGTCCATAGTTGTTTGTAGGGATATTTATAAGTATGTATTACAGAAGGATATGTATGTTTCCTTATTGTATACTGTACATGCTTATAAGTATGTATTACAGAAGGATATGTATATTTCCTTCTGTTATACATGTTTATAGTCCATACAAATACTTGTGGATATTACTAGGGTTAAAGTTCTATCAAGATTTGTTGCAA
>JAWZYT010005305.1:107500-115000 GCA_034508575.1 Petrolisthes manimaculis
GGGGGTTGGGGGGTGCGGGAATAGGGGGACAATCTTGGGGGTGGGGTGGGGGGGGGGGGGTTTCAGTACAATTTATCATTAAAAATTATTATCATCAAAAGTCAATTCTCGTTATTTTTTATGATAATTTCGGTACTATAGACAACAAATTAATATCATATTAAACTTATACTAATTTTGATACAATAATTTTAGTATAATGCATAGCAATTTATTATCATCAAAAGCCCATACTCGTAATTTTTTTTATATATATAATTTCAATACATTACAGTCATACAGGTAAAAAATTATTATAACCAAAAGCACATAGTCTTTATATTTTTATTATAATTTCAGTAAAATACATAAATTATTATCATCAAAAGCCCATACTCGTTTTTTTTACATATATAATTTTAGTACAATACATACATGTAACAAATTATTATAACCAAAAGCACATACTTATTTTTTTTCTTTACGATAATTTCAGTAAAATACATAAATTATTATCATCAAAAGTCTATACTCGTTTTCTTATGATTATTTCAATATATATAATACATACCTTTAGCTGCCTACTGATGTACAGTTGGCAAAAAAAGTATCAACACCACCCTTATATTGAAAATAAACAAATGTGCACGGTAAGGTTGGTACTTTTGATGTGTGTGTGTCAGCTCAGTGTTGCCATATTTGAAATCTATCTCATTACCAAACTCCTCAATTTTTATTACCAAACTGCACTTTCCATTACCAAATTATTAAAATAAGTAATATATATATATAAGTTAATATAAAAGACAGCAGACAATATGTAGTCAGGAATACCAACACTACATATCACTTCCCATAGGTGTGGTGTTGATACTTTTTTTGCTGACTGTACTTATCAACACTAAAGTGCCATGTGTAGGATGGGTAATCAGTCACCTCACAATGACATCAACTCAATCATTACTCACTTTTACACTCTATTTACACATCTAAGTACATTTTCACACACTAATTTCGTTACAAAACATGTCAGCATCACATTTCTCAACACAACAATGTGAAATGTATTATCACCGTCGGTTTTAAGTTCATATTATGGTAATTATCAAAACAGACGAGTGATGAAAATATGTCCTTCCCCCCTCACTGTTCGAGTAAGACTGACTGGTATGTATAGTAGTACTAGTATAAGTAGTATCTACATGGGTGGGTTAGAGGGCAGAAGTCTTACAAGCCCATAATCAGTGTTGCCACCTCGCCACCCAAATCAACCCTCTGTTATGGGATGCGAAATGTAAAAAAAACGGCTTTAATGAGAGTTTTTGTTCTCCACACTTGTTGTTATTTAAAGGTTAAGGGGATATTGTCTTTTTGGTGAATTTGAGCGTTTTGTTCACCAGTCCTAAATGTTCACTGTTACCTGTGTTCACTCTAAAATGTTCACTCCAAAATGTTCACTGCTACCTATGTTCATTCCAAAATGTTCACTCAAAGATATTCATTCTAACCTTTTTCACTATTGTGTTCACTATTAAAATGTTCACTTTTACCTCTGTTCACTGTTATTTGTGTGTTTACTGTTATTTGTGTTCACTCCAAGACGTTCACTGTTCTCTCTGTTATCTCTGTTCACTTTGATTGGCTGTTCACATCCTTGGTACCAAAATTCACTGCTTCCAAAAGTTCACTACCAATTTTGTGAAGTTGAGAAAATTGACCACCACCACCACCACTACTACCAACATTACCACCACCCCTACCAACATTACCACCACCACCACTACTACCACCATTACCACCACTACCACCATTACCACCACCACCACCACCACTACTAACACCAATATTTCCCATACCACTACCACCCCTACCAACATAACCAACATTATCCCTACCACCACCAACCCCACCACTGCCACCAATATTACCAACACCACTACCACCACCACGGCTTTTTACCATTTACACCCCCACCATCCCCACCACTACCACCAACATAACCAACATTATCCCTACCACCACCATCCCCACTTCTAACCCCAACACCACCACCACCACTACCACCAACATAACCAACATTATCCCTACCACCACCATCCCCACTTCTAACCCCAACACCACCACCACCACTACCAACATAACCAACATTATCCCTACCACCATCCCCACTACCCCCACGAACATTTACACCCCCACTACCCCCACCACTACCCCCACCACCATCACCACTAACACTATCCCCATCCCCACTACCTACCCTAACATCCCCACTCAGGTAGGTTTGAGAGTGTTGGAGGCTAGTTTGTTGTTGTGGTGTTGCTCTGAGACCGTGTGTGGGACGATGAGGAGGCTGGGTAGAGAAGATTTGAGAGATGATTTGCGAAGTTCGACATCCTTGGTGCTGCTGCTGTTGTTGGTGTTGTTGGTGTTGGAGCCTGTTACCATCTCCTGTGTGTGTGTGTGTGTGTGTGGGAGAGAGAGAGAGAGGGAGAGGTGGGGGAAAGTGTGGGGGGAGAGGGGATGGAGAGAGAGGTGTGTGTGGGATGGAGGGAAAGAGGGAGAAGTGGGATGGGTGGGAAAGATAGAGAGGGAGATGGAGAGGTGGGTGGGTGTGAAAGAAAGAGGGAGAAGTGGGATGGGTGGGAAAGAGAGAAAGAGAGAGGTGTAGGTGGGTGGGTGGGAGGGAAAGAGAGAGAGAGAGAGAGAGAGAAGAGTGGGTGAGAGAGGAAGAGGGGAGGGAGAAATTATTATTTTATTATTATTATTTTGATTTTGATTATAATTATTTTGATTATTATAAATTCACTTCAGAATGCTACAAGGCATATGATAGCAAACCATGGCATAGTATTTCCAGTCGTGTGTGTGTGTGTGTGTAAATTCTGGAAGCAGGTATGGAGTTAACTTTCATCACACCAAGACCAGAAGTAAAAGTTTTTATCTTTGTGTGTGTGTGTGTGAGAGAGAGAGAGAGAGAGAGAGAGAGAGAGAGAGAGAGAGAGAGAGAGAGAGAGAGAGAGAGAGAGAGAGAGAGAGAGAGAGAGAGAGAGAATATTTTTACTCGATTTTATATACTGTAGTTAATAGCTGAGAGAGAGAGAGAGAATATTTTATACACGATTTTAAATAGTTAATATCTGAGAGAGAGAGAGAGAGAGAGAGAGAGAGAGAGAGAGAGAGAGAGAGAGAGAGAGAGAGAGAGAGAGAGAGAGAGAGAGAGAGATATTTGTATAATTTTCTGTATAATTTCTGGCGTGAAATTACATCAGCTAGCAATTTTATTTTATCTTTTTTTGTGAGTGTGTGGCAACAGTGAGTCTTTGCAAAGTGTAAAGCTGAAATGTGCAAAAGTTAGCGAGTTTTAGTTAGCAAAAAAACAGCATTATTTTTACGTCAGTTTGCAAAGATTAGCGTTGTATTTTTGCATCAGTTCGCGATAGGCTGCAGAAAAAAAAATTAGTTTGTTAGCATCACGATTGTTTGCATTAGTTAAGCAATAATTGTTTGCATAAGTTGGCTTTAGGTTGGGATAGTTTGCACGAGATAGCGTAAGTTAGCTTTATTTTGTTTGCATAAATTAGCTTTAGATTGCATGAATTAGCTTTTGTTTGCATGAATAAGCTTATGTTTGCATGAATAGCTTTAATTTGCATGAGTTAGCTTTAATTTCCATCAGTTTGCATGAGTTAGCAATGGTTTTCATAATGCAGCTTTTGTTTGCATGAGTTTGCTTTAGTTTGCATGAATAAGCTTTAGTTTGCATCAGTTTGCTTTAGTTTGCATCAGTTTGCATGAGTTAGCAATGGTTTTCATAATGCAGCTTTAGTTTGCATCAGTTAGCTTTAATTTGCATCAGTTAGCTTTAATTTGCATCAGTTTGCTTTAGTTGGCATGAGTTAGCAACAGTTTTCATAAGACAGCTTTAATTTCCCTCATGAGTTAGCACTATACAGTTAGTGTTTACATACCAGCATACCTGGATATAAAGACTCCACCCTCCGATGACACTGTAAATAATTGTTGTTGAATACTTTGAAATGACAAGAAAATTACCACGAATTCTATATATCACTGTTGGGCTATATTTTATTATTATTATATCTTATTTTTATTAAATCTTATTATTATTATATTTTATTATTATATCTTATTATTATTATATCTTATTGTTATTATATCTTATTATTATTATATCTTATTATTATTATATCTTATTGTTATTATATCTTATTATTATTATTATTATTATTATTATTATTATATCATCTTATTATTATATCTTATTATTATTATATACTACTGTCTGGCCATATGTTGTTATTATATTTTATTATATTATATGCTGAATTTTTTTGGTATACGATTTTATAAAGTTTATAGCTGAGAGAGAGAAAGAGAGAGAATATATTGAACACAATTTCAAATAGTTGAATAGCTTAGAGAGAGAGAGAGAGAGAATATTTTGTACATAATTTCAAATAAGTTAATAGTTGAGAGAGAGATGCTGCAGATGTTTGTAGAGAAAATAAATACCTTTCTCGGCCTTCATAACAATTTGAGTTTGATAATATAGTGACACATACACATTGGGATAGCACAAATTATCTACCCAATATATACTGTATATATACTAGACTATAAACCCGTGTTACGCATGGAAATGAATTACTATATTTTTTCCTTCCCAGCGGTGGCAGCGTGGAGTGTAAACAAACTGTGGGTTGTCAGGCGTACGATAAAAGTGAAGTATGTGTAATTAAGTAATTAGTGTGGTGTTTTTTGTGACGAAAATGTCCTCTGTCCCCCCTCGTGTAAGTCCACTTTCTGTGTGTGAATTTCTGGCGCTGTAGGTGGTCACATGACAATTTGTATAGCTGGACAGACAAACAGAGTCTCTTCATTTAGATATATAAGTATATATATATTAAGAGCTTGTTTCGAGTAAATTTACTAGCAAAATAAATATATGGTTCAAATTTTAAATTAATAGCCAAATCTATATTATTTGGAGGAGTGGCCAGTATTGAGTGTGTCCCATGGCTGACTGGATACTGGAGGGGGGAGTTTGTCCAGTAGTGAAGTGGTAGGAGGTAAACCAGCTTATGTTGTCGGGTCTTACTATGGATGTAAATATGACTGTGCCCCTTGTAGGCCCGCGAGGAAATGTGGTTGTGTGGTGGGGGGCTTCCTCCTTCAACAGAAATTGGGGGATTGAGATGTGGAGTGTATGTGTGTGTGTGTGAGAGGTGGGGGGTACTTTTTGGAATTTTGTTTGGGAGGGTGTGCGATTTGACGGAGCTACTTCCAGTGTGGAGATGAAGGCCTCTTATATGTATGTGTATATTATAGTCCAAATTTAATCGCCAAATTAAATATAAAACTAATTTATTAGCCAAAATAAATATATAATACAAATTTAATATATATTGTACAAATTTAACACCGAAATCAAATATAAAACAAAATTGCTTGCCAAAATAAATATATAGCCCAAATTTTGCTCGCCAAATCAAATATAAAACCAAGTTACTCGCCAAAATAAACAGCGCCAAAAAAAATACGGCACGCGAAAATATTGTACCACGTACCGAGTTCCCATTGAGATTGGGAGGGTGAGGAACCAACCCAACCACAACAGCAGGAGGTGGAGGAGGAGGAGTAGCAGTAGTAGTAGTGGACGAGGGCTGATGTTGTTGTTGTTCGAGAGCGGCGGGGATGTACATGCTTCCCCCACCAGTGCAGCGGGTACACTGACGCCTGAGAGCCGGTCTTTGGCGAGAACCACGACACCTCAGGGCAAAACAAAGCTCCTCTGCCATTTCAGCACACAGGGATTGCTGGATAGATAAATAATTAGATGGGTTACTTTATAGATAGATAGATAAATAGATGGATTACTTTACTGATAGATAGATAAATAGATGGATTACTTTATAGATAGATAGATAAATAGATGGATTACTTTATAGATATATAGATAATTAGAGGATTACTTTATAGATAGATAAATTATTAGATGGGTTACTTTACTGATAGATAAATAAATAGATGGATTACTTTACTGATAGATAGACAAATAGATGGATTATTTTATAGATAGATAAATAGATGTGTTACTTTATAGATAGATAAATAAATAGATGGATCACTTTATAGATTGATAGATAATTAATAGATGGATATGACAGATACATAGATAAATAGATGGAATTCTGTATAGATAGATAGATAGACAAATAGATGGATCACTTTATAGATAGATGGATATGGTACTTCATTACTGCCCGTGTTAGCAGCTTAGGTAATAGTTTCAGTCAAGTCTGTATGTTTGTTAAGGCTCTAGCTACCTGGATAATTGACCTAGGACTTTCATCTTTGGTTTGGTCATTGGTAAGGGTAGAATCTAGGTCAAGTTCAAACACCGGTAAATTTGACCTAATCTTTGACCTATAATGACCCATAATAGGTCATATATAGTAATTACTAGCAGCGATACCCGACGTTGTCCGGGTGAAGATCCTACATGTGGTTTTGTCAATAAATTTCCTCTAATTATTTTTATGTGAACTTATTATTAGGGTTTGAGGAGTGTATTATCCGGTGTGGTTGTTGGTCCCCCAGAGAAACCAGGCCACCTTTACAACCACAAAAGTTATCCATGACACAACTACAGCAGAAGGTGGCATTGTAACAGCCACCATTAAATAGCAAGGCACGAGTGGCGAATTGGGGTACTGGGATCTACCCATACTCTCTCTCTCTCTCTCTCTCTCTCTCTCACATATATATATATATATATATATATATATATATATATATATATATATATATATATATATATATATATATATATATATATATATATATATATAAATGAATAGCAAAACAAACACACACACACACATAACCTGCTGCCTTTTCCCTCCTTCCTCTTCTCTCTCTCTCTCTCTCTCTCTCTCTCTCTCTCTCTCTCTCTCTCCTGTTTCGCATCCTTCCTCCCTCCTTCCTTCCTCCCCCTCCCCTCTCCTTTCATTCAGTATTTCCTTCCTTCTTTCCTCCCTAACCTTTTCTCTTCCGACCTTCCTTTCAATCTCTCTTCCTCTTTCCTTCCTTCCCTCCCTTCCTCCCTTCCGTGTGTGTGTGTGTGTGTGTGTGATTAGAGAGAGTGTGTGTTTGTGTGTTGAGAGAGAGAGAGAGTGTGTGTGTGTTGAGAAAGAGTGAGAGAGTATGTATGTGTGTAAATACGTGTGTGTGTGTGTGTTAAAAAAATTCCTCAGCCACTTACCCTGTCAATCTGTGCATTTCTCTTGGCGTTCCAACAAAACTCTAGAATGGCGATGAGAACAGCGAAGGCCAGACCACACAGCAACACCACAAACACACCACCTGACAAATTACAATACCTTACATTACATTACATTCAGTTAGCTTAGCTTAGGTTTGGTTTGGTTAGATTAAGATATTTTTGGTTAAGTTAAATTTGGTGGGGTTAGGTTGGATTAGGTTAGGTTAGGTTAGGTC
>JAWZYT010005305.1:122500-132010 GCA_034508575.1 Petrolisthes manimaculis
GTATATCAGTATATTTTTACAAAATAATATAAATAAATATTTTGGTAAACATGGAGGTACACACACACACACACACACACACACACACACACACACACACACACACACACACACACACACACACACACACGCACACACAATACCACCATCACACACACACACACACACAACCCCACCCCACCCTCTCTCTTTCTCTCTCACACACACACTCACAACCCCCCCCTCTCTCTATCTCTCTCTCTCCATCACCCCCCCCCCCCCCTCACACACACACACACACACACACACACACACACACACACACACACACACACACACACACACACACACACCTTACCTTAAATAATATACCAATACCAACGTTCATAAATGGTTTGGTGAAATCTATGACATTTTCCCTGGCATAGTTGATAGTCATGGAACCTATGGCCAGGTCTGCTTTCTATTGGGGGGGGGGAGAGAAGGGGGGGGGGTAGTGGAGGAGGGGGGGGAAATTTGGTGGGTGTGTGGTTGGGGGCAATAGGGTTGGGGAAATGGAGGAGGAGGTGAGACGGGAGACATTTGGTCGGGGTGTGGTTGGGGTTGGGTTGGGGGAAGGGGGGAGAGATTTAGTAAGGGTTTGGGGTTGTGGTAATGGGGTTGGGGGAATGGAGGAGGGGGGGGGGAGAAGATGGGAGAGAGAAGGAGGGGGGAGATGGGGGAGATAAGGAGGGGATGGGAGGGTTGAGTTTTGAGGAAGGAGTAAGGTAAGGTAGGGAAAGGTAGGAAGGAAGGTAAGGGTAAGGTAGGAAGGAAGGTAAGGGTAAGGTAGGAAGGAAGGGTTGAGTAGGGTAGGTAGGAAGAGAAGAAACAATATTAAAATATCATAAAATAATGCAAAAAATATATATATAAAGTTTGTCCATATATTAGAATATCATAAAATAATGTAAAATATCTATATAAATTTTATCCAAGTTTATATTAGAATCTCAAAGAATAATACTTAAATAATATATATATACATTTTGTCTAAGTATTGGTATGCACATTATAATGCCATATATACAAACTGCAAGGATTTTTCACAATTACACATTTGATATTGACATTATATACATTGCAAAAAGAAAAATCTAAATACAGTAGTACACATCTGTTTTCATTTATTTCTCAGAAGATCATAATATATTTTTTTTTACTCCTCACCTTCCAAAATTTAGACTTAAAATTTATAGGTAAATAAAAAACTTATAGAATTACATAGAATAGATACAATAAGCTTAGCAGTAATTGTAGCCTTCTATAAACATTACAATGCACTATAAACATTACTATAAACATTACTTTAAGCATTACTATTTACTTTACTCAATAAACCAATACTATTTTCATTGAATATATATACTGTATATTTTTTACTGGATATTTACTACTATAAGCTTGGAATATATGCTAATAATTATTATGCTGTATGCTACTATATATTATTATTATTATTATTGTTATTATTATTATTGTTATTATTATTATTATTGTTATTATTATTATTATTATTATTATTGTTATTATTATTATTATTATTATTATTATTATTATTATTATTATTTTTATTATTATGGAGATGATATAAGCAAGTACAGTTTTGTTATAGGTGTGTGTTTGTGTGTGTGTGTGTGTGTGTGTGTGTGTGTGTGTGTGTGTGTTTCGTGGCAATATTTGAAGGACTTTGTTGTGTTGTTGTTATTATTATTATTATTATTATTATTATTATTATTATTATTATTATGTATAGAATATAATAATTGACTGAAAAATAGATGATTAATTATATAAACACACAGACATGAAGTTATAATTATTCTCTCTCTCTCTCTCACAAACACGAACTACCCCCTCTCTCAAACACACACACACACACACACACACACCAACCACTACCCTCTCTCCCTCCCCTACTCTCACTCCCTCTCCCTCACACACATACACCCCTCTCCCCTTTCTCCCCACCCTCTCACACACTCTCAAACACACAACTTACATTTTCCTGCAGTTCCCTCACAATACCATTCCACACACACACACACTCTCTCTCCCCCTCTCCCTCTCTCAAACACACCCACACACACACACACTACCCCCCCTCTCTCTCCCTCCCTCCCTCTACCCCTTCCTCCCACCCTCACCCTCACTCTCTCTCCACACACAACTTACATTTTCCTGCAGTTCCCTCACAATACCATTCCACTCTCCCGTCTCTCTCCCTCCCTCACACCCTCACTCCCTCTCCCTCCCTCTACTCTAACCCTTCCTCCCATCCTCACCCTCACTCTCTCCCCACACACAACTTACATTTTCCTGCAGTTCTCTCACAATACCATTCCACTCTCCCGTCTCTGGATCCTGTATACCGTACGTCCTCGAAGGTGACACATGTATGGTATAACTGAACCCCGTGATAGAGGCAATGTGTTCAAGCATATCCACTGAGAACCCCTCGTAGCGTGCGTTCCCTGTCAGGTTCTGTCTCTGTCCAGTCTTGAGAAATACGTGGGGGGCGTCCTGGGGTTGTCGTTGTTGTTGTTGTGGGGAAGATGGGGTTGGGTTGGTTTGGTTGATGGGTTGGTAGGTGGGTAATTTTTGGGTTAGTTGGTTGGTGGATGGTGGGTGGGTTGGTTGGTGAGTAGGTGGGTAAATATGAAGGTAGGTGGGTGGGTAGATGGGTGGGTTGGTTAGTGGGTGGTTGGGGGGTTGGGGGGGGGTTTATTTAGGTTGATGGGTTGTTGATTGGTTGTTTGGATGGTTGGTTGGTTGGGGGGGGGGGGTAATTTTTGGGTAGGTAAGTGGGTTGGTTGATTGGTTGGTTGGTTAGTGGGTTGGAAGGTATGTACGTATGTAGGTTGGAAGACAATTAATTAGGAAGATAGGTAGGTAATCAAGTAAGTATATAGGTAGGTAGGTAGGTAGGTAGGTAGGCAGATTGAAGGTAACGAGAGAGAGAGAGAGAGAGAGGGAGAGAGAGTATGGGAGGTGTCTGCTTGAATGTGTGTAAGAGAGAGAGAGAGAGAGAGAGAGAGAAAGAGAAAGAGAGAGAAAACGTCCCCAACCACAAGGGAGCTATTTCTCTTCCTTTTCATCATCCCAACTTGACAGATAGCCTCTCTCTCTCTCTCTCTCTCTCTCTCTCTCTCTCTCTCTCTCTCTCTCTCTCTCTGCTTTCCTTCAATAAATTGCAAAATGTTACTGGTTGATAAATAGGTAAGTAGGTAGGTAGGTAAGTAGAAATTGATTAGGCAGGTAGGTAGGTAAGTATGTAAGTAGATAGGTAGGCAGGCAGATAAGTAGGTAGGTACATAGGAAGGTAAATAATTAGGTAGGTAGACAGATAGGTTAGTAGGTAATTAGGTAGGTAGGAAGGTAGATAAGCAGGCAGATAGGTAGGTAAATAGCTATGAAGGTAATTAGGTAGGTAGGTAGACAGATAGGTTAGTAGGTAATTAGGTAGGTAGGTAGGTAAGTAGGAGGGGTAACTGGTGGACAATTGAGTGATATATTATGGTACAAGAGTGACATAAACGCCATCTATTGCAATAAGGTGTCACTATTGTATCTCTCTGTGGAATATATGCACGGTTACGATACACACACACACACACACACACATACACACACACACACACACACACACACACACACACACACACACACTAGTAAGCACATACAAACATATATTTTAGTAAACAAACACACAAGTAAACACACACATGTAAATAGATTATTATTGTACACACACACATACACAAGTAAACATACACACACACACACACACACACAAGTATACATACATACGCACACACATACATACATGTAAACAAACACACACACATACACACACACACACACACACACACACATGAGAGGAGAGGTTAATATCTGTTAGCTTAGAGTGATGGGCGATTAAGAGCCTTATGGAGGTGGTAGTAGTGGTGGTAGTGGTGGTAGTAGTAGTAGTGGTAGTAGTAGTAGTAGTAGTGGTAGTAGTAGTAGTGGTGGTGATAGTGGTGGTGTTGGTAGTGGTGGTAGTAGTGGTGTTGGTGGTAGTGGTGATAGTGGTAGTAGTGGTGGTAGTGGTAGTAGTAGTAGTAGTAGTAGTAGTAGTAGTAGTAGTAGTAGTTTTAAATACCCTATGATCGTGTATGAAAATTGGAGGCTTCTGATTCCTCCTAACTATACCACGAAACAAGCTCCTCTTCCATATATGTGTGTGTGTGTGTATGTGTGTGTGTGTGTGTGTGTGTGTGTTTCGTGGCAATATTTGAAGGACTCATTTATCTCCAATTTTTTTACTACATCACACACACGGTCCCTAAAATTAATTCCATTTATACTGTAAATTGATGGATAGATAAATAAATAAATGGAAAAATAAGTTGATGGATACATAGATAAATTGATAGATAGATAAATTAATAAATAGTTTTATGGATAATTAGTTAGATAAATAGATAATGAGATAGAAAAGTAGATAGATTGAGAGATAGATAAATAGATAGATTGACAGATAGATATACATATTATCCTATATACATAAGAACATTGTACAATATACATACATAAACTATTATATTCATACATACATATACATATTATATAATTTTATAGATACATACATATTTATACTTACATACATATTATTATACATACATACAAACATATACATATTATATTTATACTTGCATAGTCATAATATATATCCCTTCCTTCCACTGTTATGTAAATTAGGTTAAACATAAAATTATGTGTGTGTGTGTGTGTGTGTGTGTGTGGAAGGGAAACCGATGCATGTGTGTGTGTGTGTGTGTGTGTGTGTGTATGTGTGTGTGTGTGTGTGTGTGTGTGTGTGTGTGTGTGAGGGAGAGTAAAGCCTGTGTGTGTGTGTATGTGTGTGTGTGTGTAGCAATAAAAAAGCCGCTCTCTGTAGCAAAAGCGGCCGAGTATAATAATAATAATAATAATAATAAATATAATAATAATAATATTGAACTTACTGTACTGTATATAATTAGGTTTTATGCTCAACGTACCTGTTACAAAGTGAACGTGTGTGTGTGTGTGTGTGTGTGTGTGTGTGTGTGTGAGAGAGAGAGAGAGAGAGAAAGAGAGAGAGAGAGAGAGAGAGAGAGAGAGAGAGAGAGAAAAGCCTTTGTGTGTGTGTGAAAGAGAGAGGCCTGTTTGTGTGTGTATGAAAGAGAGAGAGAAGAGGTGGTGAAGCCTGTGTATGTGTGTATGTTTGTGTGAGAGAGAGAGAGAGAAATAGAAATAGAAAGAAAGTCTATGTGAGTGTGTGTGTGTATATGAGAGAGAGAGAGAGAGAGAGAGAGAGAGAGAGAGAGAGAGAGAGAGAGAGAAAGAGGTGGGGAAGCCTGTATGTGTGTATGAGAGAGAGAGAAAGAAAAAAAATAGTAAATAAAGTGTGTATATGTGTGTGTATGAGTGTGTGTGTTTAGCAAAATAAAGTGTATATATATGTAGCATTATTACTAATATTACTAACTAAACTAAACTAATAGCTTGGACAAGAGCTAAAATTACAGTATTATCAATTTAATTAATAGATGAGTCATATAAATACTAATATTACCCTATATACTGAAATCATTTATTAATCGACATCACAAAAGTTGAATGATTTTAAAGGGATATTATTATTATTATTTATTATTATTATTATTATTTGTTATTATTTTTTTGTTTATTATTTTTGTTGTTATTATTATTATTATCATTATTATTATTATTATCTACCACTCACAACACTATCCTCAAAATATACTTAAATATCTACCAAAATCTACTTAAATAACTACCAAAATATACTTAAATATCTACCAAAATCTACTTAAATATCTACCACCCACAACACTAACCTCAAAATCTACTTAAATATCAACCACCCACAACACTACCTCTCAAAATAAACTTAAAACCAAATGTAAACAAACCCATCCATCTTTCTATACCCCTGACATAAGCTGCTTCACAATACAACCCACAATACACTACAACCTCAAAATCTACTTAAATATCTACCAAAATCTACTTAAATATCAACCACCCACAACACTACCTCTCAAAATCAAATCAAAACCAAATGTAAACAAACCCATCCATCTTTCTATACCCCTGACATAAGCTGCTTCACAATGCCGTTCCATTCCCCCGTGACAGGGTTCTGGGCCCCATACACTCCCTCGGGCGATATCTCCAGTATGTAATCAAAGCCTGCGTGGGTGGCTATCTCATGCAGAAGGTCCACACAGAAACCGTAAAAGCGTTCGTTGCCAGTAAAGTTTTTCCCAGGTCTCATCATCATAAAGGGGTTGTCCTGTTTTGATGATGATGGTGGTGGTAATGAGTGGGTGGTGGTGGTGGTGATGAGTGGGTGGTGATGGTGATGAGTGGGTGGTGGTGGTGATGAGTGGGTGGTGGTGGTGGTTGATTTGGGTTGGGTTAGGATGATTTAGGTTAGGTTAGGTGGGGTCGAGTTGGGTTAGGTTGATTTGGGTTGGTTTGAGTTGATTTAATTTGAGTTTGGGATGAGTTAGGTTGATTTGATTTACGTTAGGTTGGGTGGGGTTGATTTGGGTTGGGATAGGTTAGGTGAGGTTGTGTTGGGTTGATTTAATTTGGGCTGGGTTGGGTTGATTTAATTTGGGCTGGGTTGGGTTGATTTGGTTTGGGTTGGGATGAGTTGGGTTGATTTAATTTGGGTTGGGTTAGGTTGGGTTGGGTTAGTTTGGTTTGGGTTAGGTTAAGTGGAGTTAGGTTGGGTTGGGTTGATTTGGGCTAAGTTAGGTTAGGTTGAAGTGGGTTAGGTTGAATTATGTTAGGTTTGGTTGAGTTGGGTTGGTTTGGGGTGGGTTGGGTTAGGTTGTTAGGTGATTAAATAAATAGTTAGTTAGTTCATTAGTTTGTGTGTGTGTGTGTGTGTGTGTAATCCTGATAGTGATGATGATGGTAGAGAGAGAGAGAGAGAGAGAGAGAGAGAGAGAGAGAGAGAGAGAGAGGAGACACAAGGATTCATAACAAACCTCTAATTAACCTGATAATTACCTGACCACTCCACCTTATTAACCTCTGCTTACCTGTCTCTCACACTACTATCTCTCTCTCTCTCTCTCTCTCTCTCTCTCTCTCTCTCTCTCTCTCTCTCTCTCTCTTATGCACATCCTTCTCACCCTTCTCTTCTCTCCCATCCCTCCTCTCTCTCTCTCTCTCTCTCTCTCTATCTATCTCTCTCTCTCTCTCGATAAGATGAACCCAAATAGAGTGTGTGTGTGAGAGAGAGAGAGATGAATAAAAGATCTAAGAGAATACCTAAGTTTATGTATATGAATAATTAATTGAAAAACAGAGTGTAAATATGAATAAAATATAAGTAAATAAATAAGTGAATAATTATATGAATAATAAATTAGCTGAATAAAATAGAAGTAAATAGGTGAATAACAGAATATAATGAGTAGATAAATGAATAACTTGAGTGAATAATGAGTTACTTGGTGAATAACTTAATATGTATATAATTAAATTGGTGAATAAATTAGATTGTAGTCCATTAAATAGCAAATAAATAAAATTATAATAAATATAATGAATAAAGCAATGAGTATGTGAGTAAAATATGAGTAAGTGAGTAAAATGAGTAAAATAAAAATAGAGTAAGTAAAAATGATAAATACACAATAAATAAGAAAAAGTGAAAAAAAAAAGTAAATGAGTGATAGAGTAAAAATAATAAATAAGTGAGTAAACATGAGTAAAAATGTTATTGAGTAAAAACATGAGGATATTAATAAAAAAAGAGAGTAAATAAGTTAATAAAAGTGAGTAAATGAGTAAAAAAATGGAGTAAATGAGTAAAAAATAAGTAAATAAATTAGTAAAAAAAAAATGAGTAAAGAGATGCCAGCGACCACTCGCCCTTTGCTATCTTTATTTTTTTGTGACCTTGATCTTCGACCGATTTTGCCCAAAAGTTAATCATTTTGTTGTCTGATGAATACCTATCAATAGAAAAAAAATGAACATTATACGGCTAAACCTGTGGACGCTAGACTGTTAACAAACACACGAACAGATAAATAAATACATAAATATATATCCGGCACCGAAAACAATACACCTCTCCCATTTCCCATCGGGGCAAAAAAAAAAAAAAAAAAAAAAAAAAAAAAATCCGGCACCGAAAACAATACACCTCTCCCATTTCCCATCGGGGCAAAAAAAAAAAAAATATCCGGCACCGAAAACAATACACCTCCCCATTTCCCATCGGGGGCTGCGTAACAACAATTCACTCCATTACTCACCAAGTTAGTAGTGACGAGTAGAGTGACATTCATGGTACCTGGATCATAGAAGGCAGCTCGATCTGTTATGTTGACACCTCCACCTGGACCCCACTCACCAACCTGTGTAAAAGGTCAGGTCAGGTCAAGTTAGGTCAGGGTAGGAAAAGTTTAATTAAATTAGGTTAGGTTAGGCCATGAAAAGTTTGATTAGGTATGATTAGGTTAGGGTGTGATAAATTTGATTAGGTTAAGTTGGGTTAGATCATGAAAAGTTAGGTTGGGTTAGGCTGCATAACCTGTGTAGCCAAGGTCAGGTCAGGTCAAGTCAAGAAAAGTTTGATTTGATTAGGTTAGGTTATGAAAGGTTAAATTACGTCAGGTTGGGTTAGGTTATGAAAAAGGTAATTTAGGTGAAATTAGGTCAGGTCAGGAAAGGGATTGATAAGGTTAGGTCAGGAGAGCGTGTGTGTGTGTGTGTGTTTGTGTGTTTATGTATGTGTGTGTGTGTGTGTCTCCTTTCTCTGTCCCTTCAATTAACCTTTTTCTCCGATTTAACTCAATTTCCCATAACTCACTTATTCACCGTGTTTGGCCCCTCTCCTCTCCCCCCCCCACGCTCCCCCCTAATCCCCCCTCCCCCCCACACACCCCCCTCCCCCCAAACAAACACACACACACACACACACCAAACCCCACACTCCCCCAACACACAAACACACACACACACTCTCTCTCTCTCTCTCTCTCTCTCTCTCTCACACACACACAAAAACACACACACACACACCACACACCACACTCCCCCAACACACACACACACACACTCTCTCTCTCTTTCTCTCTCTCTCTCTCTCTCTCTCTCTCTCACAGACACAGACATACATACATACACGTCCATATCCATTTATCTCTGTCTTGTTCAGATTTGACCTCTCTCTCTCTCTCTCTCTCTCTCTCTCTCTCTCTCTCCTCCCACTTCATGTATTAGTTTCTTGTCCCCTTCTGATCCCCTCCCCCCCTTTTTTTCTCTCTCTCTCCCTCCTTCCCCTCTTCTTCCTCCTCCTCTATTTATTTATTTATTTATCTTCTCTCCCTCCTTCCCCTCTTCCTCATCTTCCTCTATTTATTTATTTATTTATCTTCTCTCCCTCCTTCCCCTCTTCCTCCTCTTCCTCTC
>JAWZYT010005306.1:5000-52500 GCA_034508575.1 Petrolisthes manimaculis
GTTGACTATAAAATTTTTTTAATAATAATAGGGTCTCGTATTTTTTTTTTTATAGTGACCCTATTATTTTTATCGTCTCTATTGTTGACTAGAAACCTTATTATAGGGTGGTGGTAGTGAAGATGGTAGTGGTGGTAGTGAAGGTGGTGGTGGTGGTAGTGGTGGTAGTAGTGAAGATGGTGATGGTGGTAGTGGTGGTGGAGGTAATAAAGATGGTGGTAGTAATGGTAGTGAAGATGGTGGTGGTAGTGGTTGTGGTAGTGGTAGTGAAGATGGTAGTAGTGGTAGTGGAGGTAGTAAAGATGGTAGTAGTGGTGGTAGTAGTGGTAGTGAAGATGGTGGTAGTGGTGGTAGTGAAGGTAATAGTGGTAGTAAAGATGGTAGTAGTGGTAGTGAAGATGGTGGTGGTAAAGGTAGTAGTGGTTTAGAAGGGGAGGATGAGACCTGTTAGCCTTGGAGGGGGGGGGACGTGGGGAAGAAGAGGGGGGGAGGGGGGGCAGGGGGAGGGGGGGTAGGGGGCGCAGGGGGGGTTACATGGGGCAGAAAAAGGAGAGGGAGGAGTTAGGAGAGAGAAAGGAAGGAAGGAAGGAGGGAATGAATGAAGGAAGGAAGGAAGGAAGGAATGCAGAGAGGGATGGAAGGAAGGAAGGAAGGAATAAATGAATAAATATCTATCTACCTACCTACCCATCTATCTATCTATCTATATCTCTATCTCTCTATCTCTCATCCATCCTTCACTTCTACACACACTGACCTACTTCCCCCCCTCACTCCCACCCACCCACCCCCACACACACACACACACACACACACATACTATCTAATAACTTCCATTCTGACCTGTTTTCCTCATTCCCACATTCAGTTACTCGTGAAAATATTATAAATGTCAAGGCCGAGTTAGGGTTACGTTGGTGTGGTTAGGATTGAATTAAGGGTGTGTGGGAATAGGGGGACAGGCTTAGGGAGGGGTTAGGTTTTTTTTTGTTCTCTCACTCACCTCTCTCTCTCTCTCTCTTTCTCTCTCTCTCTCTCTCTCTCTCTCTCTCTCTCTATCTATCTATCTATCTATCTATCTATCTATGTATCTAAGTATCTCTCTATCTATCTATCTATCTCTCACTCTCTCACTCTCACTCTCTCTCTCTATCTCTCACTCTCTCACTCTCACTCTCTCTCTCTCTCTCTATCTATCTATCTATCTATCGTAACTAGACTTCGGTGTTACAGTAGACACAAGACTTGAAGGTCGTGGCAGCTAGGTCATCCATATAGGAGAAGGTGATTTGTTTACAGTTAACAAGGGTGGTTACGTGTTGCTATTTGTGGTCAAAGTCTTGCAAGTGGCATAATTATGTTTTGGTAAAGTTGTGGTTATTATTATTGAAAGTTTTAGTGATATAATTATGTTTTGGTAAAGTTGTGGTTATTATTATTGAAAGTTTTAGTGATATAATTATGTTTTGGTAAAGTTGTGGTTATTATTATTGAAAGTTTTAGTGGCATAATTATGTTTTGGTAAAGTTGTGGTTATTATTATTGAAAGTTTTAGTGGCATAATTATGTTTTGGTAAAGTTGTGGTTATTATTATTGAAAGTTTTAGTGATATAATTATGTTTTGGTAAAGTTGTGGTTATTATAATTGAAAGTTTTAGTGATATAATTATGTTTTGGTAAAGTTGTGGTTATTATTATTGAAAGTTTTAGTGATATAATTATGTTTTGGTAAAGTTGTGGTTATTATTATTGAAAGTTTCAGTGATATAATTATGTGTTGGTAAAGTTGTGGTTATTATTATTGAAAGTTTTAGTGATATAATTATGTTTTGGTAAAGTTGTGGTTATTATTATTGAAAGTTTTAGTGATATAATTATGTTTTGGTAAAGTTGTGGTTATTATTATTGAAAGTTTTAGTGGCATAATTATGTTTTGGTAAAGTTGTGGTTATTATTATTGAAAGTTTTAGTGGCATAATTATGTTTTGGTAAAGTTGTGGTTATTATTATTGAAAGTTTTAGTGATATAATTATGTTTTGATAAAGTTGTGGTTATTATAATTGAAAGTTTTAGTGATATAATTATGTTTTGGTAAAGTTGTGGTTATTATTATTGAAAGTTTTAGTGATATAATTATGTTTTGGTAAAGTTGTGGTTATTATTATTGAAAGTTTCAGTGATATAATTATGTGTTGGTAAAGTTGTGGTTATTATTATTGAAAGTTTTAGTGATATAATTATGTTTTGGTAAAGTTGTGGTTATTATTATTGAAAGTTTTAGTGATATAATTATGTTTTGGTAAAGTTGTGGTTATTATTATTGAAAGTTTTAGTGATGTAATTATGTTGTGGTTATTGTTATTGAAAGTTTTATAAGTGTTATAATTATGTTTTGGTAAATAGAAAGAGTTGTAGTTGTGGTTATTTTTGTTATTGTTATTGAAAGTTTTATAAGTGATATAATTATGTTGTAAAGAAAGAGAAAAACACGCAAATGTACAAACAAAACCAAACACAGCCACACAAACAAACAGAAAGAAAGACACACACACAACACAACACAATAACAACAACAACACACAAGAAACTGATAAAAATGATAATAAAAAGCTCACTATCTATTACACTGTTAAACTCACTACGTATAATGTGTTCAAATTATTGGTTATTATTATTTTAAAGTAGCCTGTGCCTTGTGGGAGACTCTAGGTTATTTTAGCAGTAATGTACAGTTGCCAAAAAAGATATTGCGACAAATCTTGATAGAACTTTAACCCTAGTAATATCCACAACTATTTGTAGGGACTATAAGTATGTATAATAAAAGGAAATATACATATCCTTCTGTAATACATACTTATAAACATGTATAACAGAAGGAAATATACATATCCTTCTGTAATACATACTTATATATATCCCTACAAACAACTATGGACATTAATATATCTAATGTTGTATCCATAGTTGTCGCAATACCTTTTTTGGCAACGGTACACTCGTGATACATAATTTCTGACCAGCAAAAAGCTTCGAATCGCCTGGTATTGTTCATATCCCCCCACCCAGTACACCTATAGAGGCTGAGTTCGAATGCAGGGTGTGTGTGTGTGTGTGTGTGTGTGTGTGACCCCGTGACCTACATATATAGGCCCCATACACTTTACACGTGAGAGTTCCAAATTTAGTTGTTTTTCGTCTCCCAAAATAACTTGGTCTGTGATGATGGGTTTTCACTCCACACTCCTTACTCACTCATCACTCCTAATACCTCTCTCCTCACTCCTCTCTCCCCCTCCTCACTCCTCTCTCCCCCCTCACTCCTCCTCACTCCCTCCTCCTCACTCCTCATCACTCCTCACTCCTCTCTCTCACACCTCCTCACTCCCCTCCTCACTCCTCTCTCTCTCCTCCCTCCTCATCACTCCTCATACCTCTCTCCTCACTCCTCTCTCTCACACCTCCTCACTCCCCTCCTCACTCCTCTCTCCCCCCCTCACTCCTCCTCACTTCACCTCTTTCTTTCCTTTACATGTCTTCTCTTCAACTCAGCTTAGATTATTTTACCTTATTGATTTTAAAGAAATATTTGTTGCTGCGTGTTCGTATATATTTTATTTATCATTCATTATCTTAACGTAATATATATTTTCCTTTGGTGTTGATTGTGTGTCGTGACAATAAGATAAAAAATAAGAATAAGAATAAGAATAAGAATAAGAATAAGAATAAGAATAAGAATAAGAATAAGATAAAATATAATTATCTGGTCAACATGCTTTTTTTTTTTTTTTTTTTTTTTTTTTGTCATGTTGTGATTAGAGTAGGGTGATGTTGCAAGGTTGTGCTATGCAATGGTAAAGGGTGAAGAAGGAGGGCAAGGACGAGAGAGAGAGAGAGAGAGAGAGAGAGAGAGAGAGAGAGAGAGAGAGAGAGAGAGAGAGTTACATAGAGTTACATAGAATCACAGACCACAACAGACCTTACGGTCCACACGGGGTGATCTGATTAGAAGGTTACTGGTAGAGAATGAAAATCTCCCCAGTGATAGTCGTAGGTAAGGATAGCAAAGTAGAAGGCTCTCTCCCCACCCTCCAATCCCTCCGGCCTTAGCCGTACTGGAAATAAAGTTAGGAGTCAGAACCTTGTGGAGTTGGTAGAGAAAACTCCACAAGGAAATTTTATAGGAAAGATAGAAAGTAGTTGAAATTTGGCTAACTTGCCACCTGTAATGGGCAAAAAATTATTCATTAGTAAACATCGATAGTCGGGGATTAGATGCAAGGTGTTTATCAAGGCGACATTTGAAGCTATCTACTGTGTTACATTCTATTACGTTACGGGGAAGCCCATTCCATAAGTTGACGACTCGGTTAAAAAAGACATTCTTGGATTCGTGTGAATTAAAAGATTTACCTATGATTTTACAGCCATTACCTCTCGTGTAGTTTGATTGATCGATATTGAAATATTTGTTGCAGTCCATATTGTCTATGCCTTTGATTATTTTGAATACCTGGATTAAGTCGCCTCTCAATCTACGTTGTGCTAATGGGAATAGATTCAATTTATTTAGCCGCTCTTCATACGTTTTGTTTCGTAGACATGGTATCATTTTAGTAACTCTACGTTGGACTCGTTCCAATTTTACTATATCTTTCTGGTAGTACGGGCACCAGGCTTGGACACAATATTCCATAAGGGGACGGACCAAGGAATTATACAAAGTGAGGATTGTGTCTTTAGACTTATACTCGAATGCTCTGCCAATAAAGCCGATAGTTTTATTTGCTTTCTTAATTACTTCCGTACATTGCTGACTGGGTTTTAGGTTACTTGATATTGTGACCCCTAAGTCTGTCTCTTGATCCACGCTTTTAATTTGATTACCATTTAACGAGTAGTTTGCAATTACGTTACGATGTCCGATATGGAGTACTTTACATTTATCTGCATTGAAGGACATTTGCCAAGTTTTCGCCCAATTCGACAATTTATCGAGATTGTCTTGCATTTCTTTAGTTTGTGCGTTAGTGAGTACTGTATTTGCAATTTTAGTGTCATCTGCAAACTTCGATATTATGCATGAGAGACCTTCATCTATGTCGTTTATGTAAACTAGGAAAAGGATTGGGCCTAAAACAGACCCTTGTGGCACCCCGCTCGTAACACCAGTCCAATTAGATGATTTACCATTTATTACCACACGTTGTTTACGGTTTCTTAGCCAGTTCTCTATCCATCTTACGGTGTCGCCTTGGATTCTGTGAGATTTTAATTTAGTTATTAAACGTTTATGGGGAACTTTGTCAAAGGCTTTTTGGAAATCAAGATAAATTATGTCTACTGCTTTACTCTTATCATATTCGTTAAAAATGTCATTTAAAAAGTCTAATAGATTCGTTAGGCAAGAGCATAATATATTTCACCTGCATAGCTGTGTAGTGTACCCTAAAAATACTGTAAGCCCATTTTCTTTGTTAACCATTATCTGCCTGCCCTGTATTGTTATTCTTTTACCATTACATTCCTTCGTCTATGTAATTTCTTTCAGCATTTTCTCTTTACCATATTATGTCATAACATTGTCTGTATACTCTTACCAAATTTCATATGTACAAAATATGTATTATAGATTTATTAGCATAAAATACTTTTATCTATGTTAACGTCATGTCTGTCGCAACCTGTAGATAAATATTAACTTGTTTTGACATTAAACCAATTGGGAACTATTCACTGCATCTCTCTCTCTACCTTGAGCACATTATACAAAGAGAATTGTAGACCACACTCCCCTGAGCGAGTAAATAGACACTAGCTCCTAAGGTTGAGCAGCTGTAGTGGAGAAAACCGGACCAAGGCCCCTGCACAGGAGTCATCTTTAGTAGCACAACATATAGTTGGTGACTACACGAACCATCATCAACAGCTGTACCACCTATTCATGTATCCAACTGTACCAAAAAAGAATTACCACCTTAGAAAATTGGAGATAAATGAGTCCTTTAATTATTATCACGAAACACACACACACACACTAATCTTCCCTCTTCATTCCAATCCCCTAGCTGTTGTTTTTAATCTGTTCGTAACCTTCGTCTCTCGTCTTATACTGTATAACCTTGGTGTATATCCTGTGTCTGTGTGTGTGTGTGAGTATACGACACTTATTATGACTTTCGACCACACCCACTCACATACATATACATACACACACACACTCACACATACATACACATACATGCACACTTCACATACCTCTAAACATTGGTACCTACACATACACATTCACACACATACATACCACTGACACACTCTTACATACACACATACACATACATACCACAGACACACTCACACACATACCACTGACACACTCGTACATACACACATACACATACATACCACAGACACTCGTACACACACACACACACATACATACCACAGACACACTCGTACACATACACACACACACACACACACACTGACACACATACCACTGACACACATAAACTTTACCCATATTTAAGTGTATTCTATTTTAACCCTATGACATGCTACGATATCAAAAACATATTATTAATTGTAAACATATATAGTAACACTCATAGATAAATAAAAAGAATAGTTATACTGAAGACTTATGTATGTATTTATGTATGTATTTATGTATTCACGTAAGGAACACCAGAAATCATTATACGCGACACCCACAAACGCGCGCGCGCATGTTTAAAGGCGTGAAGGACGGAATTTTTGTTTCCGGTATGCACGAGATACAACAACAACAACGAATCATAAGAAAAGTTCAGTGACATTTTCCATATGATATTTTAAAATTGTCTTGTATTTTGTATATTTATCTACGTTACGGTTTGAAACTATATATAGGCCTACAGGTAAAACAACAACAACAACAACACCACCACCAAATATCTATAGGCCTAATTTATTTATACTGTGTCTCTCTTCTTACCTTCCTGTAGTGTGTAATGTATAGAATATATAACCACATTGAGAAAAACAAATAAATAATCACCAAAAAGACAAGAATTAAGGTCATAATTTGTTATGAGTGAAATGAAAGACTACTGAATCATCCAAATTGAGAGAGAGAGAGAGAGAGAGAGAAAGAGAGAGAGAGAGAGAGAGAGAGAGAGAGAGAGAGAGAGAGACACACACACACACACTAAAAAAAAAAAAATATATGAAATGTGTTTTGTTGTGACGTTTGGAGCGTAAACTCTAATGACTATGTAGGGGGTGTGGGAGTAGGGGACAGGCTTGGGGGGGGTTGGGGGGGGGTGCAGGAATAGGGGGACAGGCTAGGGGGTGGAGGAGAAACACAACTGTACGTACATCTACTTCTTTGTGAGTGAGTGTGTTTGGCCATTGTGTCTTTCCACTCGAGCCTTCAGTATTGTTTTCTTGGCCGGGTTTCTTCGCTCTGATAGTTTCCAGTATTTCTCTCACTCACCTTGGCCAGTCTCTCTCTCCCTCTCTTTCATTCCTTTCTCTCTCTTAATCTCTCTTTCATTCCTTTCTCTTAATCTCTCTCTCTCCCTCTCTTTCATTCCTTTTTCTCTCTTAATCTCTCTTTTTCTTTCATTCCTTTCTCTTAATCTCTCTCTTTTTCTTTTTTTTTTCTCTCTTAATCTCTCTTTCATTCCTTTCTCTTAATCTCTCTCTCTCCCTCTCTTTCATTCCTTTCACTCTTATTTTTTCTCTCTCCCTCTCTTTCATTCTTGTTTCTCTCTTAATCTCTCTTTTTCTTTCATTCCTTTCTCTTAATCTCTCTCTCTCTTTTTCTTTTTTTTTCTCTCTTAATCTCTTTCATTCCTTTCTCTTAATCTCTCTCTCTCCCTCTCTTTCATTCCTTTTTCTCTCTTAATCTCTCTTTTTCTTTTTTTTTCTCTCTTAATCTCTCTTTCATTCCTTTCTCTTAATCTCTCTCTCTCTCTTTCATTCCTTTCTCTTAATCTTAATTTTTATGTTCGTCTGTATTGCCTCAGTTATGTTCTCATCCTCATCCTCATCATCCTTTTAATCCCTCTAAGAATACTTTCTATAAACACATGGGACTTACTTTCTAGACATTTATATATGTTTTCCCAGACTACACACACACACACCCTATTGTCATCAGTATACTTCCAACATATTGTACTCTGCTACAAACACAAAACTTACCCTCAACACCACAATGTCATAATCCACAAGCCTGCACACACACACACACACACACATTCACTCTCACGCAACACACACCATTCACTCTCATCCAATATATCACCCATCACTGTATTCCACTCTTCTGTCACCTTCTCTCCCGTCCTACAGGCTCTTCCAGGCAATTTTATTTTTTATTTTTTTAATTTAATCATTCTCCCCCAACATACCTCATGCTCTCGTATACCTAATATAAGGTACTACCATCTCTATCCCAATCACAAAAAAGCATGTATCCAACCTACAATTCATGAACATTACTACTGTACTACATCACACCACCACCATAACATATACAAGATACCTCACCTTATTTCATGATGCTGTGAGTGACGGTGTAGCTGTTCTCTCTTGATAGTGACGTGTATAAATAAGGTGTGAACATCTAGTGGGACAGAAGAGAAGCTACGGTACCAACAACAACACCACCACGAACCTCCACTGTCTCATCTGGTTCGACACACAATAATCTCGGGGCTTCACAAGAGTCACGGGCTACTCACAACTGATTCCCGATGTTTGAGGTATAGAAAAAAGATCACCTCACCATTATCACCTGAACTACCTTCTCTTGCATGCCATTACATTTTTATTAATATTACTTGCATCAGACAGGCAGCTACAGGCTTTACTTTATTTTACACACACACCATCCTCAATACTGACTTCTGCCCCTGATGTTTCCTGTTTGGCACTAAGAAACACACACACACACACACAGACGAAAGTTAGGGGAGAATTCCCGACGTCAAGAACCTAAGTAAAACTGCCACTTTTCACCAGATAAAATAATTGTTAACAACAAAGTTGGGGAAGTGATCTCTTTCCCGTATGATTTCGGCCTCATAAAAATATATAATTAGAGGTGAAAAACTTTTCTGATTGCTCTCATTTTTTTTAACATAGGGCATTGTTCTTTCAGAAACATAGTGTTTTTTTGTTTTAAGCCAAATGTGTAGGTATGAACTAATGTAAATGTTATTAGTTCTGCCAACCCCTGTACTATTTTATGCTTGTAATTGCTGTTTTACTGTATGTTGCACACCAATTCTTATCTATGGTGTTAATATAATTACTGAATAATAACATCTTAAAGTGCAGACGTACGATGTATCAGTAATTATCGCGGGGAAGATTTTACAAAATGACATCTAACTCGGCCAACACGCTGTTCCCCAACTTCCATATTAAAACCGCTGGCGATCACACGCAACCCTTCAGTTAGTGACCCCGGGAAATTCTACTTGATGAAGTGACGGAAATAAATGTAAACAGACACACACATACCACTAAACCTACAACACTTTTTCATAGGATTATTTTACTGTGGCTTTGCTCTACTTCCCACTTTGCCATTCTATTTAATTAACCCTCAGTAGCCCACAATCATTTCAGTACTTTCCATAAAAATTTAGTTTGGTAGAAATGTGAAAATATATCTCGTTTTCACACAATACACCATCCTTATAGCACCAATTTTCTCTTAATTAATATATCCCTCTGACTGTTTATTTTCACTACCGATACCTACCTAGTCTTCCATGAGCCAGGGTGTGATATAGCCATTAGACATTTAGCCTGACCCTAAACTTAAAACTAAATGAGTTTATTATTCTTTGTTGAGGCAGTCCACACCTAATGAATTTCTATGAGGAAACTAGACCTCAAATATATTTAACTGAATGATTAATTATAAAAAATATTATCTGCACACATTTTATTATTCATAAACTTCCATCTATCAAAGTCTAGCAATATAAGGAATATAATTCAGTGCATAACATTAAACAAAGTAAAAACTACAGAAATGTTGAAACAGGGAGAGGTATCAGAAGAAGACTGAAAAGAGCTATAATTGTATCTCTATACTGTACATTAAAACCTCAAAGATCTGGACTAACTGGGGGATAACACTGTCTCAGATCCATAGTTTTAAAAAATTTGAGGTCCCTTACTGGAGCTCTATGAACCCTCCAAACTACACCAGGCAACAGATTCCCTATTCGAAACACTGAAGTGTTTTGTGGCCTGGATTATTTGGAGGGTTCATAGAGCTCCAGTAAGGGCCCTCAAATTTTTTTAAACTACGGGCCTCAGTCTTTGTAAACACAGATCTTAGAACAACTTTATTTAAATCAAACTCTAATGACAAGTCTCACATATTCAACAGGATGGTGGTGTACAGTATGTGTGTGTGTGTGTCTGTATGTGCTTATTGGATATTTGTGCAAGAATAAAGGGAAGGAGAAAGAAAGGAAGGAAAATTGGTAGAGGATGAAAAGATGTAATGAGAATGTGTATGAGAGATGTGGTTTAAGTGTGAAGGTGACTACACTACAGAGGTGAAATACAATAAATCAATGTACAGTAGTTTGAACACATGGACATTATGCAAGATAGGGACTGTACTAAAAAAAACAGGTGTATGAAATTGAGATTGTGGGTAAAGGGCGGAAGACTACAATATGTGACTACAGTAAATATATAGTCCTTCCAGGAGAAATGAGGGTAAACAGTGAAAGCTTGATTGAGTGAGGAAGGAATGTTTAAATAGGGAGAACTGGAAACATTTGGAGGAGAAGTAACTATAGAGAGTGAGAGGCACCAGAACTCTAAATAAACAGGGTATAAACACATTACTATAATGACATACACTATTATTGAGCATGCATTCACTGATTTATAATATAATTTCACAGGTAGTATCCTTATATATTTTTCCAATACCAACCACGTGGTCAGAGGCTCAACTCTTTCCTTGGAACATCTTGTATAAATGTTGTCGTACATCTTCAAACACTCTTTCCCTTACTTAGTCTATAATTGTTCTACAGTATATGCAACTGTTGGCATTGGTTAGTATTGGTAGTCCCCCTATTCCCACACACCCCCAGTCCCCCCCCAAGCCTGTCCCCTACTCCCACACCCCCTTAAGATTACTGTATGTTTTTACATTATCATTAACATTAAGGGGAGGGTAAACTTTTGGTACATTGGAGTGCCTTGATTCCTCCAAAGTATGTCAGGAAACAACAGTACCAGATTAATAAATATACTGGTGTCCTGTTGCTGGGAATAGTTTGGAGGAATCATTATATCCAAAAAAATGCCAAAACTCTATAACCTTCCCTTAAGAATATCACAGGAAGAAACCATTTATTGTTGTGAATTTGGGAAAAGAGTGGAGGAGGAGGAAGAAATAGAGGTTGAGTATTGGATGTGTGTTGGTGTTTTTGGATATCGGTGTTGAATGAAGTGAACCATTTTATATATACAATAATAGGAAAAGAGGAAGTGTAGTATATTTCATGTACAGTAGTTACAATCTTTCTGGCAACCTTGGTACTCCCTATTTATGTCTGCGAGCCGCCTAAGGCAAAGGCTCGCTCTAGCAACCCTCCCCCCTATTAGTTATAGGGGCGCTGCTGGTAAACCAAACGACAACAACCTATTTATGTGGTATGAATGTGTGCTAGAGTTGTGTATGATATTTGTGCTTATATTTGCTATTTTCTCCAAAGTCGACTACATTGCATGATACATTATGATTGCAACACTCAATAAACATCACCTACAATACTGTCCACTACACTCATTCTCACAACTATGATATAATCTATGTACAATACCTCAAAAATATATTGGAACTATTTTTTTAGTAAATAATGTGAAAAATATGTTAGAGTCCCATCTCTGAGGGCGGTGTGAGACTCAACCACACATCCATTACACTCCTTCCTTTGACCACACCAAGTACAGTATTTGTAGTGCATGTGTTTTGTAATATAATTCTGTTTTTTATTTATATGCTGTATTCTTGATGTTTTGTTTACTCTAGGTGTAATACAAACTACTAATTTGCTTACTCTCATATTTTGTGACGTGTTTAGGAGTAACCATTTTATTGTGAGGGAACACTGACATGTTGTCATTACCAGAGCAGTGAACTTTAGAGAGTGTGGTTTTCAGATTCTGGTGTGTAAATTTCAGCTCTATAAATCTGAAATAGCAAAATTCATGTACAGTTGCCAAAAAAGGTATTGCGACAAATCTTGGTAGAACTTTAACCCTAGTAATATCCACAACTATTTGTAGGGACTATAAGTTTGTATAACAGAAGGAAATATACATATATCCTTCTGTAATACATACTTATAATCCCTACAAACAACTATGGACATTAATATATTTAATGTTGTATCAATAGTTGTCGCAATACCTTTTTTGGCAACTGTACATGATACTTGAAAAATTAGGCCTCTATTGTGGCTGGGGGTTAAGAAATTGAGATATATTTGTGGTTTTTAGAGGTTAAGGAGATTGTTCAACTACAATCCATAAAAATAAAAAATATGTATATAATATTCAATGCATAAATGTTACTGCAGTTGTGTAACCAATAACTTGCAATGTCTAAACTATCTACACCCTCACTGAGTACGGTACTGATAATTTTCCGAGGTATTGTACAGTAAATATGCACTATAACTATGTACACACCCTCACTGAGTACTGATAATTTTCCGAGGTATTTGTACAGTAAATATGCACTATAAAGCATTATATGAAAGCCTTCCAAATACTGGTGTTATATGTACAGCACGAAGAGCAAAAAATATGACTACGTTTTAAGCTTCCTTTTGAATTCAGTGCATATATAAGATGTCCTCACTTTACTCACATAAATTAAGCTAAAGTCTGTTCAAAACTTGTGTTCCGCTGGCCTCTTATGCTTAGATAGATAGAAATAGATAGATAGATAGATAGATAGACAGATAAGAGATAGATAGAAATAGAGACAGATAGAGATAGATAGAAAGATATAGAGATAGATAGAAAGATATAGATATAGATAGAAATAGAGACAGATAGAGATAAATAGAAAGATATAGATATAGATAGAAATAGATAGATAGATAGAGAAAAATGGAACACAAGTTTTGAACAGAGTATAGGTTACCGACATATAGGGAGTACTGGGTTGTCACACAATAAACTGTAATAATAAAAGTAATCTTATAAAACATAGAATACATTATATATACATCTTTCATTCATGCAATTCCTTACACTGATCTAAGAACACATACAAAGACATCATTATAACTCATGAAAATATTATGAGTACTGTATTCATAAACTCCATTATCTATATTTCTGTAACTAAATTGTAATCATAAATAAAGTAGAGTACTGTATACATAAATTCCATTATCTATTTTTCTGTAACTAAATTGTAATCATAAATAAAGTCAACAATACTTTCATCATATAAATCTGCTCCTTTTTTACCTTTAATCCAATTTTAACTAAAGTTATTATTGTTCATAAACTGTTACTTTCCGACATTATACTAATATTACTTTAAGCTTTCCTTTTGCTTTTATATTTACAAAAAAAAGTACAATCACATCACTAACTCTCACAGTGAAATCCAATTATGTTTTCAGAATACAGCATACAGTATACAAAAGACGCATCATTGAAAAACATGTGTATTTTCTTCACATCAAAATTGACTTCACAGCACAGTGATGCAAGACAGTACTATAGTCTGTTCAAAACTTGTGTTCCACTGACCTCTTATGCTTAGATAGATAGAAATAGATAGATAGACAGATAAGAGATAGATAGAAATAGAGACAAATAGAGATAGATAGAAAGATATAGATAGAAATAGATATAGATATAGATAGAAATAGAGACAGATAGATAGAGGAAAATGGAACACAAGTTTTGAATAGAGTATAGATTGATTTCTTCCCCACCTTTTTCTACAGCTTCTCTACCATACCTATCTTCTCTGTACTGTTGAGGTTCACACGAGAGATGCACATAGTTCCCTTTTTCTACAGCTTCTCTACCAAAGATATTATAAGTTTGATTTCTTCCCCACCTTTTTCTACAGTTTCTCTACCATACCTATCTTCTCTGTACTGTAGAGGTTCACATGAGAGGTTCCACATAGTTTCCTGGGAAGAGACCTGTTACTCCATTCATCACACCTTCCCACCAGCCATCGTCATTTTTCTTCAATACGTAGATAACGGCGTTCTCGTTGAAAGTGAGTTCATCTTCCTTATCAGCCGAGTAATCATATACTGCAATCACTGTTGGAAAGAGTAATAAGTGTTAATGCTTCCTGTAACAATCACTTGGAAAGATTAAGGAACTCAAATGACTGGAACATTATACAACTATTAAATCAGGGTATATAGTTAATTAAGCCGGTTCCCATACTCCTACACCCCCCAAACCTCCCCCAAGCCTGTCCCCCTATTCCCGCACCCCCTTTAAGCTACTGAAACTGACCTTTTTCCAGGTAGTGTGGTGGTACAGAAGGAGGCGTTGGTTTATCCTGGTCTTCAACTGCAAAGAAAAGACAATCATACAACTTTGTTTTTTTTATATTTGTATTAAACATATTTGCCACAGGGAAAATTTTCATGGGATTCAACACACCAAACACTGAGAGATCTGAGAACATCTATATGCCGTTACCAGTATCTTGGGGTATTGTACACAGGTGTGGTTGTGTGATTCTAAAGGAGAAATTTATTGAGAGACGTCATTGTGTGGATGGAAGATATCTTTTAAGGTCTGCTGGTGTTGCCAATGAGGTGAGGCATCAGTTATAGAAATATAGATAGTCTGTAACAAAACAAACAAACAAAAAAACACCTCACCTTTCTCCATGAAATGTGGAGGTATGGCTGGAGGAGGTAACTCTCCCTCTGCAGCATGTGGAGGTGGTGGTGGGAGTGGAGGAGAAGGGGGTCGAGGAGATGGAGGGGGATAATCCACTTCCACCATTCCAGTGGTGGCAGGTGATGGTGGAGCTGAGGAGAAAATGCAAAATAATTCTTTAGAGAGAAAAAAATACTTCTTGTAAATTAATGGTCTGAGGTAATTTGAAGGCCATTTGACATCATGGTAAAATGGAAATATCTATTCAGACAATAAGTTTCCATACAAATATTGCATTGATTTGCTACTACAAAAGTTACCAATACTTATATATACAGTACAGTATATGGTTATGTATCAAACTGTCAACACATGCCAGTATGTAAGACGGACGTTTAAACCGAATATGATGATGATGTTTCCACAACAGTGTATTACAATGCTGAACAATACAATCCCAGTTAACTAGTACAGTACTCAAATATTGTACCTGACAAACTCATATAATTAGTCTACAGTACTGTACACTTAACCCTCAAATTCCTGTACTACTATAGGTGAGCATCTGTCTGTGCATCAACAAATGTCCAGCAGCACTACTCTATCTATCTATTTATATTTATCTATCACTATTAGCAGCACTACTCATTACCACAAACAAGTTAATTTTGTATTACTGGTACTCCCTGTTAAAGAGGTCTGGATCCATGGTTAATACGAATTATAAAGAGCACTATATATTTTGATGTTTTTAATGCTTGTAAATTTAAAGCACCTGAAAATTGAAGTGTTATATGATGACATTCTAAATAATCAATTATTTGTAATTTCCTGCAATGTCAAGTTAACTGGGAATCTACCGTAATAGCATTTAAAATAATAACACTTATGTAATTACACTAATAACAAAAATTAAGTGAATTCAGTGAGAGTAATTAACCACAATAAGAAGAGCAGAATTGAACATATTTCCATACATCATTCCTATGTAGTGTAGTAAGTAAATAAATAAACTCCAGTGTGACCACTTCCTTCCACTCCATGCAGGATATCATTCCTATACAATACATAACATACAGTACATTGCAATACATTACCATACTGTATATACAACAGACAATACTGTATTTTAATGCTACTACTGTACTTACAATAACAATTACCAACTGCAACTGTAAGAAAATAAAACTTGGATTAACATTGACGATCCATTGATATTTATAGTCAAAGAACCAAGTGAAAGTAATGGTCCTATACTTTAATTATACTCTCCTCTTTTTTATGTGAGGTTAGGTTGGTGAAGGGGTCGCATAAAGTGAATTTCGCATAAAGTGAATTGTACATTTCCATAAGAAATAATGGTACTTTAACTTGAAAATGGAGCCTCCTTGTTCCTGTTATTTTAAGAGTTCGTGTAAATTGCATTTATTTAATTTTTTTCATGATACGCACAATTTAAACTCGCATAAAAAGAGAGGAGAGTGTACTTACAAACTACTGGTTATACAAATTTACTGTCAGAAACTCTACTGAAAATAAAAATAGATGAGCAGTATTCACTATGGGGCCTACAATATTTAGCATAAAAAAAGTGCTGTACTCTACCATTGTGTATAAACTTAAAAGAACTGAAAGATTCTATATAACCAGCAGTTCTTGTCAAATTAGTCACACAGGTAAACATTAAACAACTTCTGTTTGTGGATAAACGGTGATAACATATATAAAAGCATTATGGTGACAGCAATAGTGATACACACAAACACACACACAGTGGTGAACATACAGTATTATTTTTACCATACACAGTAAGTATAGGGTATGTACAGTACTGCCAAATTAAGTGTGTGGCAGGCTGTACACTGTCTTCACTATCCTTAAGGCGAGGAGGATACAGTTGGTAAATCCGGAGCGACTGATTCCTCCAAACCATTCCAAGCAACAAGACGCCTTTATATTTGTCCATCTGGTCCTGTTTCCTGGCATATTTTGGAGGAATCAAAGCACTCCAATGTACCAAAAGTATACTCTCCCCTTAACTAGGACATGCTATAAAATCACACACTTCTAAAAGAAAAATAATCCACTTGCAACTACTGTACATATTTGTCTACTAAAATCATAAATAAAGGAGTTTTATATTGTGAAATGTAGATGGTACTGTAGCTCCATGCCTGTGTATACATCACCAACTGCAGGAAGTCAACATCTAAACTACCGTACTCAATGTAAACATAACCAGGAATAAATAGACATATACAACTGTACATATCCAATAACATAGGTAACCAAATAAAGAAATATGTGATAATGGGTGTTCCTCAGTCTAGATAGAACTAAGATGCATCAATAGTACAGTACAAGATTTCGAAATGCATATAAAAACAAAATACAGGCAGGTACACAGAGAAAGTGCACAAAAAATACAACTTCTAACAATCATTAACTAACTAAATCATACAAAAGTTACATTACCAACAAAAAAATGATTATAGTAACTAATTACAGACCTAATAAGAGACCTAGCAAGACTGTGATTGCAAGGGAATAATCATCTAAAATTACAAATAAAATAGACCAATACAAGGGGGCAAAAATTACAAATAAAATACAGTAGACCAATGCATAAATCTAGTGCAGGTGTGAATGTGAGGAAGGAAGGGGTAAGAGAGGGGAGGGTTGTCGTCACCTATAGGAATGGCTTGGATGATTGAGGTGGGCTTGTTATTCTTGGAGGTGAGACTTTTGGGTAAAGTCATAGCTGGCCGGATGACAGTGGGGTAGCCTGCGAGGGATACCAAGTTATACACTCCAAGTTGGTGACACACATGCACTCACACACACACACAGGTAGCCTGCGAGGGATACCAAGTTATACACTCCAAGTTGGTAACACACACACACACACACACACACACGCACACACACACATACACACACACACACACACACACACAATCCATTCATAATTGAGGCTCTGAGTGTACAAACCAGCCAAGAGCCCTGGTGGACATTTCAGAGTCAAGTACACCAACAAATTTCCCAATCCTTCTTCTACCAGTACAATAATGAAATATGAAGAAATGCCGCCAATAAGGGTGAAAATCCTAGTGTATTGAGGATACTGACTATCTGCATGGCATAAAACTGTGTATAGCCTACTATTCCACCTGGATATTAGGTCCTTTATGCTTAACAAATGTAGCAATAATATGGTTGAGGCTTAGCAATGTCTTTCCCAGGTCCTGACTCTAGGAAACCAACAGCAGGCTCAGTTATTCCACTGGTGTTAAGGTCAATTTCCCCTATGTATTCATGTTAAGATAGATATTTAATGTCAGAAAGAGAAGCAGAGTACCAAGGCCACCATGCACCAAGTTGCTGGCCAATCACATATGTGTGTGTGTGTGTCAATAGAGAGAGAAAGAGAGTGTGTGTGTGTGTGTGTGTGTGTGTGTGTGTGTGTGTGTGTGTGTGTGTGTGTGTTAGTTCAAAGTACCTGGAAGCCTGTACCCTGCACAAAAGCATCTACAAGGAACAACAGATCAGATAGCAAAGTCGTTAATAGCCAGACAGATATAAGACACTGTAGGACAGCTGTCTGTCTTTTCTCTCTCCATCACACACACAACACTCCCTATACACACACGACCACGTGCAGTGTGGACCTGACTGGTAGGTCCAATTCCACATACATCCATACACACAGACTAATTAACTACTTGATCTGACTGAGATTCAAATATCACTTTCTCTCTCTCTCCAACAAACATACATACACACGTACACAGAGTGACCCTAGCTGACCGTCTCCAATGACGCATTTGTGTTTACAGTTATGGTAAGAGGAGAGCAGAAACTATTAAACCTTTCCTCTCTCTCTAGCATCACAGAGAGAGAGAGAAAGGGAGAATAAATGATTAAGGAAGTAGAGAGAGGAGAATAAATGTAAGAGAAGGAAAAGGGGTGTGGCCATAATCTAGACCGCCCTCTTTTCCAACTGGAAATAAGACAACAGATATTATAGTCATATATGTCAACTCTTGAGTTTTGAAATAGATATAAGCAAGGGAAAGACACATGTTTTCAGGATAACTTAAACTGTCTCCAAGGGCTATAGGCTTGTCTCCACAGAGAGAGACTATATACATATAAGACCAGGCACATCAGTATCATTCCCTGTGTAGATATAAGTGTATATAAATAAATGTATTAAGCCTTGAATAAGAAACTTGTGAAATCAATTACCTAAGAACACCACTCCGCCGAACTCGCTACCAACAACCAACAACCAACAACCAACAACCCACTACAACAACAAGATACTGTACCAGATTCTTTGAAGAGACTAGAATCAGGACTGGTACATTTTGATGGCAGCGGTGTTTTTGCAACATACAAGATTGCAAAAAGGTAGACTTCACAGGAGACAGTGAATAACATAGTTCAAGACAAGTTGAAGATTTTATTTGTAAATTCTCTCAAATAATTTCTTCAGTGGGAATAATCTTACAACCTCTAACTACAAAGATAACCCACGAATTCTTCACCTACAAGAGCCACCTGCTTCAACATAACTGCAACTAGACCTACAAGGGGATCTCATCTACTTCACAACAAGCAATCATCACTACCACATCGGCGTTCCTGTACGTAAATTCTCTCGTAAGGACAACGTCATCAGTTCATCACTTCATCACTACCCATGAGCGTCCCTGGAACGTAAGGACAAGGTCATCACTTCATCACTACCCATGAGCGTCCCTGGAACGTAAGGACAACGTCATCACTTCATCATCTCCATTCTCCAAGCTGACACCTTGTTACGTAAATTCTCTCGTAAAAGGCAAGTCAACATTCATCATCTTCACTCCAAGAACGACTACTAGTGTGTTAGTGTGCGAGCTAACTAATTCAAGACTCATCAGACACCCCACCTAGACGTCAACTCGTCATCATCATCGTTGCAACTAAGTACAAAAAGTAGGTACACATTACATGTTACAATACATTACATTATTTTTCACTTGTCCATGAACATGTTAGGATAAATTTAGGTTCCTCATTAACAGCCCAGAAAGAAAAGAAGTGCCAAATTAACATAAAATAAAAGAATTCTCCCCCATTAATACAAAGGTATCACAATAACTTCGAATATCCCTGATAAGGATTCATTAGCTTCTGAGCTAGATTCCCCTGCCTCCCTGTCTCGTCTGTGGTGCCAACACATTCGACTATATTTTCTACTTCTCCAACCATACCCCCATTAAAAACTCAATCTGTCTACTATATCATCCTGTATTTTCTCCAAAAATGACTACTCCTCTACAATCTCCTATCGTCTCTGCTCATCATCTAACAACTTCTGATCATACTAACTCTTCTATGCTAACAATGAAACTCTTATCTACCACCATTTATCATTCAAAGCATTATACGGGAGATAATCCAAGATATGGAATTCATATCTTCTTGCATCATTTGGAGGAGGTGTTTTGCATGACGAATATAGAGCAGGACGCACATAGAATAGCATTAGTAAGAGAGTATATTGCACCAAATAGTCCAGCCAGTTATAGGTTAAACACAAGTGCTTTTTCGGATCCAGAGAATTTAACGTCATATGCCACATTCAGACAGTCACTTATTGATGTTTTTGGGGATGGTAAATTACATACTTCATTGTCAAGGGTTCAATGAATGAGTAAAACAAAGACAGACAAAATAAATACAAATGAACCAGCAAAAGCACTTACATTATCAGGGTCTCTAGATTTAAATTCGAAGAAATCTCGTATCATACATCATGCATTACATATTACTCAATCCAGGGGTAAGGAGAATTTTAAATTTGATGCCACAAATCAAAGGGAATCACAGGGAAGACGTTGCAAACATTGTAACGGAAATAATCATATGACCAGTGAATGTTATAATTTATATAATACTAAAGTAAATGATCAAGGCAAATCTAAGCATAAATACTGTCATTCACATGAGTCCAATTCATATTCCTTAGATGAATATATGATCCTTAATAAAAGGAAACAGGGCTTGCACAATCGACACATGATGTATGAAACGAGACCACCACAATATTAGAATAGAATTAAAGTCCCAAAATAAATCTGCTACTAGGCCCTGTCATCACAAATTTCAATAATATAATATTAAACCCTGTCTTAGTATCACATAGTAATACACTCATTAATAATAGACACAGGAGCAGCAGTAATCTTGTTATCGGATTATTCCTTTAACATATTGTGCAAGTTAGGTCCCTAGAGGCATTTAAAAACCAAGATTAATCAGGTGACATATAATTGTCACTTCTGCAATAAATTACAGGTAATAGGGACATTAAACCCTTCATGTACGGTTAGATAAGGGAACTAACCATATACCCATAATAATTAATCCTAAACATAAAATAATACATTTTAGGAATTAATGTATTTCAATACAGGATTGTCCAGGCCAAAATATATAAGTCTATGTCATGTTACCCATATATATATATATATGTATTGAAAAAAAAAAAAAAAAAAAAAATTGGAAATTACTCCATTTTTATTAAGGCCATTGCTGCATGTACTACTATATTAACTCCAATTCACGTCCATAAATTGAAGGTAAAGCTTCCATCTCATGTACAGCCACATATTAGTGTTCTATCCTTAGTAGAGTCTGGGAATATAACCTGGGAATGTATCTACTTTAACTAATGTAAATGATAATAATATTGCTACTATCTATATCTTTAATAAATCATCTACCAATAATCATCTAAAGAAAAGGAACATATATATGTGATCTGTACAGATGGAAGATTAAACAAAATACCACAAGGAAATATCATATCGGTTCTAACCAAAGGGTATAAAGTGATAGTCACATAAATAAGCAACTTAGACATATTATCAGTAGACGCGATTTTTCACTTTATCTTATCAACATATTAGCCACATAACGAAATGCGATTGTCCTACCTGGTAAATTTTTTGGAAAAAACTATTTATACGCAAACATATAGGCTACCGTACCTCTTACTAGGCAGAAAGTGGTAACATGGTAAATGAAATGATGGATGAATGTATTATTAAGAATTCTAACTCCCCCCTTTTTAACAGTCAAATGTTTTTGGTTTAACAAATAATGGTAAATTTAGGCCAGTAATTCTTTACAGGCAAATTATATAATGCTACAAGTAAAAATTAATAACTTCTCCCTCCTTTAAGAGATGTTTGGTCTAAAATTGGTCAAACAAAATCTATAAAATTCTCCACATTAATTATACTTGATCAGTGCAAACTGGAAAATAGTAGTAAATGATAAAGTCACCCCATTACAACTTTTAATACTTCCCATGGTTATTATAAATACATTTGTAGACCATTTGGGTTATGTAATGCTCCATCCACATTTCGGCATATAGTCAATTGTCGTGTTAGTGTTATTAATAACGTAGTCATTGCTTAGCTAGACGAATTAATTATTTTTTTAAAGAGGTACATTTATAATATGTAACAAAAGAAGGTTATACAGATATTACATTAGGTAGGCCTCAAACATAAATTTCTAAGAAACATTTTATTACCAGGATATTATAATTATAGGTTATGCATTAACCACCATTAGGCTCCATACACAATCTGATAAAATACGAACAATGAAAGTCTTTTAACGTAAAATCACTCTTGGGTTTATGTTCGTATATAGGATCATTGTAAAGAATTTTTCCCATTTAAACTGACACTCTAAATAATCTCCTCAAGATGTGCAGAATTGGTATGGAGGCTGAACAACGGCTGAGCTTTGATGTATTAAAGGATAAATTGGTATCAGCTCCGATTCTTGCATTCCCATACTATTCATTATCACAATAATATCAGGTGTACAGATGCTTCTTCAGTAGGTTTAGACACTGTACTTATGAAGGAGATAGCTATGGTTCTATGTCAGATATGTGTTAATACATAGAGAATATTAAATGCGCAGGGTACTCTTTACTCTGTAGCAGAACAGGAAATTTTAGCAATATTATGAGCACTTCGTACTTTAGAGAAATCGTAGTAGGCTATCTTTTACAAATTTTCGCGAATAATTATCAGATTCTTGGCTTCCTATAATCTCAAACCCTAACGGGAAAATGAGCCAGATAACATCTAACCATTAGGGAATTTCTCCCACATATTGATATACCTTCCAGGATGATTTAAATAAAGTAACAAATCCCTTAAACACTTATCTTGTCTTATAGTTCCTAAGACACATGAATTTTGACCTAAATGTGGTTCATAAACATTAGCGAATTTCTATGCTAAATATTAAAAAAAATATATTATTTAACTCTGAGGATGAAAATAATGGACAAGAATTACACAGTCACTTAAATAACTTTTCCCTTTATGATGAGATTCTTTACAATAAACTTAGTAAACGTGACTCATAAACCAATTAAAAAGTGATACATTAAATAATGATTCCCTCAGTGTTAATTACCCATTTATCATAATGCAGCAGGACATCCTGGGAGAAATAGGTATCAAACCAATCTCCATATAATATACTATTAACATAAACTATGGGTAGATAATACAAGACATATATCGCTCAGTGTGAAACATGCAATGCTCCATGACGGGAAAATAATCCTGGACGAATCATGGGACGTAGTAGGAATAGATCTACTTTCCTTACTAAATTCAAATCAGGGCATAAATAAAATATTACCTATGGTTAACCATTTTCTAGGTATTTAGTGGCGGCACCACTACAAGAAAAACCGCAAATAGTAAGTGCACTTAAAATTAATCCAAATATTATAAAAGGTATCAAATTTCTACTATATTAAGCAAACGTTTGTATAACCATATCTCCTCATATCTCCCAGCAGCTAATGGATTAACAATACGGCAGAACCGTGAAATACTACAAGTACTTGGTGGCACAGAAACAATGGAAATCCCTCCACATGGAAAGACTGCATCAAGATGACAGTCTATAAACTCTACAAAATATGGAAATAAAAGGTAAAAATCCTCATCAAATACTATATGGCGTACAAAAAAAACCGTCTTTCATATAATTATATGATATAAACAATTGCCACACAGAAGCCAGGCTACAACAAGGACAACTTCGCTGAACAACAGTGAGTTGCAATTCAACAAATTCATCATGATGTACAACACAATTACAGGCTTGCAAGAAAGAAGATGCGTAATCGCCTACACAAGAAATCTACACAAGAAATCTACAGGCTTGCAAGGAAGAAATTGCATAATCGCCTATACAAGAAATTTACAGGCTTGCAATGAAACAGTGCGTGATCACCAATATACTACAGCATATAACTCAAATGTTCACTCCAGGTGATAACATAAAATAATACGGGTACCCGATCGAAGTTTAAAACTTCACACAGTCATATCTTTAGTAGGTAATAAACTTATAATAAAGAATAATTTTACCAGGCGGTTGATATTGTGTATGTAAACAGGATAAAGAGATTGGTAAAAAGCGCACAAATCTAACACCCAAAATAAAAACCAATCCATATCACTGGAACATAACAATTTCCTCTTCTTAGTAATATTATCCCTACTACAGATAGTAATAATATAATCAATTACAAACAAAAATCCGATCGGTTTTCTATGAAATATAATATTTTTTCTTACAGATGTTGCCCAAATCAACCTATATAGATAACGGGTTTTTATGGCTATACTCGCAGCAGCTACAGACTCAGACGAGGACCACAACACAGTACAGAAGACGTCTTAAATCCGAGAACTCTCGTTTACGAAATTTATCAAGCAGTAGAAAAGAACAGGAAAATAAATAAAATATGGTGACGAATGAAATGATCACTATATCTTTCTCTTTACATGATATATCTGAATTGTTTTACAAATTTTATGCCATTGAGCTGTGGTTACAGCTACATGTATTTACTGATACACTAGTTTTGTGTTGACAGATCACACGAATGGAATAACTGATTTAAAGGCATTATATTCTGTAATGTCCTTTCACCATTGGGCGCCCTAGGAAGGAATCCAGCGACTCAGGTATTATTGATCGCTTATTATACAAATATATAAGGGCTGAGAGCCATCACCACAGCCCAGAGCGTGGTTTAGATAATTTTTCAGTGAAAATTACTGAGCATTATTTGGTACTGCTTAGATAGTGGTATACAAACATATCCCATAAATAAATAAAGGGTTACGGGACAAGTCGTTAGAAACAAGGTAAGTTAGAGTAACAGTGTGCAAATCATTGCACAGAAATTAAATACAATTTATATAACGTTATATGACCAATATAAGAAAATAATCACATACAATTTTTAGACTTCTATTTAATTCTGTTAGTGGGCAGGAAACTGAAGTACAGATACAGGAACTTAGAGAGGAATGACAATAATTTATTAAGAGTGTATTTACTGCAGGTAAGGTGAGATCAACTCATAATTAATATCACTCCAATACTTACGACATGCAAAGGAAAAATCAGTGTGAAATACCATCTTATTAACTATCATTCATACACTTAGGGATGATGTCATCAGTGACACACAACTCCTAAAGTGACAGGTTGCATATCTTCATTTATATGTTTGTCTTGCATATTTATTTTCAATGAATTCTCCAAAGGATGTAAACATCTCCACATGCTTTGAATTTAATCATACACTATATGCATGTCCATTCATATCTATTGCTACTCAAACCTCTCTTTCATCATCATTATATTTTCCACTATTTATACTTACCTCCTGATATACAATTAACACTACTTTGGCATAATCACCGTACACTTGGCATGGTTCAAGACTATAGAGAAACACATTCATGTGAAATACGGTCCAGGGTAATCATTACCTGGCCTAGTAAACATAAATTGTTTGAAAAACGTAACAAACTCTCTTACACTTTTCAACATATTTCATTTAATGTCGACTTGTTTAACGTCTCCCAATTATCAGTTGTTTAAGAAAAGTGAAGCTATTAAGTTCTCCAAGAGACTTGGATTCAAACATCTTCGTTATATAATTTGATTATTCCATAATTTATATTGATCAAAATAAATCTGGGTACCAATGATTATTATCCCATGTCTTATCTTTCGGGCATGTAATATAATATTTTTATGTTATATAGGAAAAGTCTACTGTCATATTTTGTATTGTATAAGAGAACTCTATCAACGTAGACTGATTTATTTTTTGATGGAAAAATAAAATATAGCTGTTATTACAGCCACATCATAGCACCAAGGTACCCCCTCATTAATGTGTAGCATAGGTTAGCTTAAATACACACAATAACATGCACCTAGAACACATTAATTTTAAGATGAAAATTTTTTGTAACAATGTATTCATATTCATGTTTTAATGTTCATGTATTGATGATACTGTCTATGTTCATTTGTATATAAGGTGTGCCAATGTCTTATGTTTATTTTTATGTTACTATACATGTATTCATTGTTCCTATTTTAGGCTCTATGTACCCTACCAAATATTGTGAGCTGGCCTTCTATTAAATAAAGCATAAAGCATTACGTCTGGGGGCCAGCCGTAGGGTAGCCGGTCCGAGCATTGTACCCTGCACAAAAGCATCTACAAGGAACAACAGATCAGATAGCAAAGTCGTTAATAGCCAGACAGATATAAGACACTGTAGGACAGCTGTCTGTCTTTTCTCTCTCCATCACACACACAACACTCCCTATACACACACGACCACGTGCAGTGTGGACCTGACTGGTAGGTCCAATTCCACATACAGTCATCCCTCCGCTATCGCGAGTAATTGGTACCGTAAGTAGCACGTGATAGCGGAATTCGCGATAGCGGAATTTAATAATTAATGGGAATAATTGAAATTGGTTCCCAGTCCCTCATATTTCAAGATTTTTCCTCCCTAAACATGCTTTTGTTTACTCATATTTCTTTGCATATAATGAAAACTAAAGTAGATTAGTAAGAAAATTTCATTTTTAACTTAATACAGTGGACGCCACAAGTACAGTAAGCGTGTTGAGTGTTGTTAGGTGCACGGTCCATAGACCGTGGTGCGTAAATGGATATGCGTGACTGACCTTAGGGACTAAAGATTAATGATGAAAATTGGGATAGGTGACGTTTTTTTTTTTTTACTATGAGACCTCAAACACGATGGCAATTCATTAAACATAACAAAACGTGTTCACATATGGAGAGTCGGGCACCCGATTCCGAGAGCACATGCCAGAGTAGGATGTCTCACTGACTGTAGAATTAGCTACCAAAATATTAACTTAAAATTATTTTCAAAACGATTGCTTCCATATAAAATGGGTGGCGAAAATAAGTGAAGCATATCCAATGAGTTTGTATACAAAACGAGCGAAATGATAATGAACATGTTAGGAAATTATATCACTCGTCTGTGAAGTGTGTGTGTTCCCACCACTTCTCCCGCCCTCCGTATCTCCATTCCCCCTAGCCCAAGGTCAAGGGAATATAGGCCTAGCCTGCCTTGTCACCTTGTGTGTGACTCTCGTGTTTAGTAATTACGAGTTAAACACTAGCTTCAACACTCAGTCATGCCAGGTGGTGCATTTACAAAATGGAAAGCCATATCCTTCTATATAAAGAAGGGAGTTATTTCGGTATTTCTTGGACAGAAAAAGAAGGAAACACTAATAACGTATGATTAATAAAATGTAAACAAACGATATCACGCTATCTCCCCCCTTCCCCCCTACCACCTCCACTACTACCACACATGGCATCGATGCCGACGACTCATTTCAGTCATGAATCGTCTTAATACAAATTGTTATATGCATTTAATATGCTTAATACGAATTGTAATATACATCCCTATAGGAACGACGTCTTATATCGACGTATTGGACATTCTATACCAGACCGAGGTGTAATTAGTCACAGATGAAAAAGCTTTATCTCCACACATTGTATCACTAGTTAACTCTCTTGTGTTAAACAAAGATAGGGTTAATAAGCAGGGCTAGTTATAAACCCACACAGTCCTCATCTTTACTACTGTAACACCATGTCATGGTAAACATGGCTGTCAGTCCAGTTAATAAGCAGGGCTAGTTATAAACCCACACAGTCCTCATCTTTACTGCTGTAACACCATGTCATGGTAAACATGGCTGTCAGTCGAGTGTGCTTGGTCAATCGCACCGCCAAATTTGAATGTTACGTGCGCGATAGTCCGCATACGGATGCGCTATAGCGGATGAAGGTGAACTTTTCACACATGCGCGATAGTTACGAAACGCGAAAGTGGAACCCGCGATAGCGGAGGGATGACTGTACATCCATACACACAGACTAATTAACTACTTGATCTGACTGAGATTCAAATATCACTTTCTCTCTCTCCAACAAACATACATACACACGTACACAGAGTGACCCTAGCTGACCGTCTCCAATGACGCATTTGTGTTTACAGTTATGGTAAGAGGAGAGCAGAAACTATTAAACCTTTCCTCTCTCTCTAGCATCACAGAGAGAGAGAGAAAGGGAGAATAAATGATTAAGGAAGTAGAGAGAGGAGAATAAATGTAAGAGAAGGAAAAGGGGTGTGGCCATAAACTAGACCGCCCTCTTTTCCAACTGGAAATAAGACAACAGATATTATAGTCATATATGTCAACTCTTGAGTTTTGAAATAGATATAAGCAAGGGAAAGACACATGTTTTCAGGATAACTTAAACTGTCTCCAAGGGCTATAGGCTTGTCTCCACAGAGAGAGACTATATACATATAAGACCAGGCACATCAGTATCATTCCCTGTGTAGATATAAGTGTATATAAATAAATGTATTAAGCCTTGAATAAGAAACTTGTGAAATCAATTACCTAAGAACACCACTCCGCCGAACTCGCTACCAACAACCAACAACCAACAACCAACAACCCACTACAACAACAAGATACTGTACCAGATTCTTTGAAGAGACTAGAATCAGGACTGGTACAAGCCAATTAAACCACCTGATACATAGTCTCTCATAGTCTCTGTCATATACATTCTTTGGTGGACATTCAGGTGTTCTTGTTTACTCCAAGGAATATGAAAACATCCCTATATATTTTAAATCTAACTCTGCCAGCTTCCTAGAACAAATGAATGATGTTTGCCCTGGTAAGTTTAGTGAGTATATTATATGAATACAAAATGCATGGTAAAAAGCCCCACTTCCATTAACTTGATTATTCAGGCTGGCAAAACAGCTATGAGATAAGGAGTAAGCCACACACACACAAACACTTGGAGTTATGTCAGTTACCAGGGGCAGCATGATACTGGCAGGGGCACGGTGTGTGGCGTAGAGCAAGGTTTGCATAGTGTGCTGGCTCCCCATGAGACAGAAAGAGATAGAGACTGTAGATAGATATTCAAACCAGACTGAAATTATGTACTAACTTGGCCCTCGCTCTGATACAACTATCAGAAGGACACTCTTAGTTTAATACTAATTTATTAAACTTTTTTGTTAAAATTAATTAAAACTAATTTATTAAAACAATGGAGAATGAATATGATAACAGATGGTGAAGGATCTGAAAAATATTAAATAAGGAAAGTTTATCATGTAAGAAACAGTCATGAAGTTGGTGAGCACAGAAAAAGAAAATAATAATAATAGTAGCAGAGGTCAACAGTCTCTTATCCAGAATCCCCCAAACTGAAATGTTCTGAAAACCCAAGGATATAGCCAACATCCAAGATATTCTAAAAGTGTAACAAACTTATCTTTGTATTATTATGCAAACAAGAAAGTATGATAACCAGAGAAGTGCTTAGTGACCAATAACCAATGTTCAATATCTCACATCTTGAACGTTTTCATCTCAAATGTTCGCATCCCGAATGTACAGTTGCCCAAGAAAAGACTGCAACCGAATTTGGTGGTGTGTGGCAATATCTGGCAATCGTTCCAAAGTAAACACTCGTATTTTATCAATGGATCACTCAATACACTGTAAAAAAGTTTAATATTACTATATATTTTTCTCATTACTTTTATGATACCGATGCAGCTGAAAAAAGAAAGGATAATGAATGGATAAGCTACACGAGATAATATAAAAAAGGTTTGTTAGGAGAAGACAGTAACTCACGTGGTAAAGATACATTGTGTGCAGCATATTGTGGAGGTTCCATATGTGGTGGTGGTGGTGGTGGAGTATATGAACCCTGTGGTACTTGAGGCTGTTGTTGTTGTTGTTGCTGGGGTAGAGGATGAACCATGCCAACCTGGGGGGGAGGAGGGGCCCCAGCCGACGGTGGATGAGGCAGGGTGGAGTAGCCGCTGGATCGATCGTTGCGTCGGGGGTGACCGATGGGGTAGTTAGGAGCGTAGTTGCTAGGCACCTGGTGGACAAGGCTCGGTGACTCTTTTCCGTTTTTCTGACGCAGAAGGGGTCAAGGGTTTAGGTACCTATGAGGGGTGCAACTCTGCAGTACTGTACTGTATCTTCAAAACCATTCCCAGAAGGAGAATTCTAGCTCAGCTGTGCTTTTTTTTTTTTTTTTTTTATGAAACCAGAAAAGAGGAGTGTAGGTATCTCTGAATGGCTTAGCTTTACATTATGGTATATTATAAATCACGGTTTCTGTGACATGGAAAAGTGTTCTTACCACAGTCTGAACCACGGCTCCCACACTATCAGACATGAATCCTCATAAAGAAAAGAATAAAACTTTAGAATATAGTGTGAGGATATTATAAAATAAAAAAAGCTGTAAGCACCAACTGTATAGGGCGGTACTCCTACGGTGGAAGTTGACCTGGTAATAGGGAGATTCAAATCCTATTTCACTTGTTAGTTCACTTGGCCTATGCTAATCATGTCTCACCTTTCCATACACTAAGGGTTAGCAAATATACACTAAGGGTAATCAAACATACACTAAGGATAATCAAACATACACTAAGGATAATCAAACATACACTAAGGATAATCAAACATACACTAAGGGTTATCAAACATACACTCACTCTCAACAAAATAACTCTACTCAAACCAATCATACATACATATTATACACCACACAACTTAACAAACAGTCTGAATGACAACAACATTAATAAAATCAGCCTTGGATACCTTTGGGATTTGGATCTATGTCTTTTTTTTTCACAGAAACTCCCCCTGAAGGGTTCCCAAAACAAATAAGTAACAAGTTCTCCATCTTACTATGCAGGGATTAAGTGAAGGCCTGCCTAACCATATCAAAGAGGATATTCACTTAGATGGCAGAACAGAATGGAAAGTATGTGTGAGAGAGAATTGTGAAGGGGAGAGGGGAATGGAACAAGCAATGGAACAGGGAAAACTGGAGACTTCTGCCGTGGCCACCTCCTTGACAGGACTAAGCATCGGAGCTATAGATAGATGAATTTTTTTTTTTTTTTTTTAAACCTTTGATGCACTGCTAGTATGTAATGTGCAAGACCAAATTTGGCCTTAGAAAAACTTCCAATATGGTATGGGAACTGCTTCTAGGAGAGAAAGGCTGAGTGGGGAATTTGTAATCTTAAAGAGTTAAAGACAAATATTTTGCCTCGCTGAATAATAAATTCTAAGTTATAAAATGTCAAATTATAAGGTATTTTAGTGCATAGGCTAAACATACATACATACATTCATACAGTAAATACACATACTGCATAATATTATACTGGTAAATATATAAAGGATATTGTATTGGCCAACATATCAAAAGTGGAAATGTTTTACTTGCTAACATTGCCTTCATAAATTTAATAAAATTGTGTTCATAATCTCTGGTATGTCAAGTGATGATGATGCTTCTCAATGATGTATATGATTCCCTTCAAGTGAATCCTGCTAGACCAAACCTACCTGTGGCGGGGCAACAACAGCCGGAGGAGTACGATACTCCCTTGACCCACGGGAAAGGCTGCTCACTGATCGGCTGGCCTGAGGTGGTGTGGGTGGCTTGGTAGTGGGGGCAGGTCCAGCTGTTGGGGGAGAGGGTGCATAGTGTGGGGGAGGTGGGGGGGCTCCACTGCTCTGGCCAGACCGTCGTGAACGTGGAGTGGATGACGAGGATCGTAGACCGTGGCCAATATCATCCAACCCTGCAGTGAAGAAAGTAAATATTATTTATGATGACATAAGTAACCCTTTGTCATTTTAATGATGGGTTTGCTCATCAACAATATTTGATACTGAAACATACTGATGGCAAGTTTGTCCATCATAAAATACATAAACTAAATGTTTTCCCACCTTATTATGTTTAAGGACATAAACTTGGTGTAGAGAATGTCATTTTACACAGAAATATGGTCATTTATTACCTCTATGAAAATCCTTATATATGAATGTGGGGTTTACCTGTACTACTGGCTCATAAAAATACCATTTTAGTTTGTCTGTCTCACCTGTAAAATCAATGGGCTTGCGGACATATTTAATGGGCTTCTCTGTGTTGGCAGGTGCTAGGATCTTGTACTGACGGGCAGTGGTTTTGTTGGTAGTGAGAACCCCAATCTCCCGCCGGGCCACCTTCTCCTTATGTACCATCACCATCTGTAACAATGTTGACGAAATGTTATAAAAATGGAAACACACAAATCAACTGACTAGGAAATAAACACCAATGGCATTAATCCCTAAAGACCGTAATTCTCAGACCCCTCTTTTCTCCACAGCCGTAATTCAGGGTCGTAAAGTGAAATACAGTAATCCCTTGCCAAGTCTGATACATATAAACCATATATTGGATAACTCAGATGCAGTTAGTGTCTCGGACACATAAATTACTCGGATTAACTCTCTGCTTCTGCAGAGATTTTCCAATGCATTGTCATAAAGGCCTACAGTCTGAGAAGTGACACAGTTGTTTTTGTACAAAACTCAAGTTACCATCTCTATGCTAAACATTTATATCTTATGTTGACTGACCAAACTATAGATCCATGAGTGTATTGAGACTGAGACAGACCTGAGAGATATAGTTGACCTGACTCTCCATTTCAGCCAACTGATTAGCCTGTTGTTCAACCATCTGTAGGAAGTTGTATGCCAAGGTATTGATTTGGTATGCCACTGATGCCAGGGACTGTGTAGTGTAGTTCTTTGTTTCCTCCAATGCTCCTGCCTTGTTGTCAGTCTGCAGATATAAAGGTTGCTATTACACTTTAAAAGATACAAAGAAGGAGTCAATTAGAGGTTTACATACAGTGCAATAACAACATTTTAACAATTTACAGTAGGTTCACCAAGTGCATGCCTATTTGAACGGCAGAGGCATTAGTGTAAAGGGAAATAGCTTAGTATGAATACATCTTTATATGGGGAAAATTACTTATGGGTGGCCACTGCCTCACACTGACAATTTACAGAGATCTTATATACCAATATGCAGGGTACAGAACAATGTGAGTGAATTAGTATCTTGAAAATAAGTGTTAATGTGAACAAGCATTGGACTTGTAAATTCAAAGATGAAGAAATTTGACTATCTATATATCTAAATGAAGAGACACTGCTTGTCTTTCGGGCTATACAAATTGTCATGTGACCACCTACAGCGCCAGGAATTCACACACGGAAAGTGGACATACACGAGGGGGGGACAGAGGACATTTTCGTCACAAAAAACACCCCATTAATTACTTAACTACACATACTTCACTTCCGTGCATGGTCTAGCACATTACAATACTTACCCTGGCAAAGTTTTCAATGCAGTACGCAGCCACTTTCTCGAGGTTGGTGTGTGAATCTGAGAGGGACTGGCGACCCTCTGGGATCTCCTGCTCCACCAGTCCCACAAATTCTGATGACAGTGCCATCCTCACTGCTTCAAGTTCCTCCTGTAACAAACAGAAATATCAGAAGTAGGCCTTTGATATATAATGAACAAATACTTGTATCCATTTCATATTGAACGAATTATCGTTATTGCGTAACATTCTAAGACTATTTTCTTCTATGGGATTTCCTCTGAAAATTTCCAAGATATTCAAATGGGGCATTTTGAAATTAGCCTAACCTTACCTAACCTAGACTGCATCAGACTACTGGGACCTAACCTGGGCAGACTACTGGGACCTAACCTGGGCAGACTACTGGGACCTAACCTGGGGAAACTACCGGGACCTAACCTGGGCAGACTACCGGGACCTAACCTGGGCCAACTACCGGGACCTAACCTGGGGAAACTACCTGGAAATAACAGTGATAAAGTACAGTAAATGACCGGGGCAAAATACTGGGACCCAGCCGGATCTGGCAACACTGCTACAAAACTATAATTCTTGCAATAAATACAGATCAAATTTTACCAAAATTGCTCAAATTTTCCATCCTTCTATATTTATGGATGTTCAACAATACAAATTCAAAACATAACATAACGTTACCTGTCATACTTTTTCTAAAACACACACACATATATACATCACAAACACACATATATATACATCACAAACACACACATATAATAGTCTAGTGTACTCCATCACGTCATAATAATGAAGATAAATGTGTTTGTTGTTGTTGTTTTGATGTTTATGATGGGAGGGGCAGAAGCGGATGTTTGTTTAATTTACACATACAAACACACACACACAGACATATACATACATACATCAAACACACAAACACACATACATAAAGATATATATTAGCCTAACGTTAGTGTAAAAATATATGTGTTTATGATGGGAGGGGCAGAAGCGGAAGTTTGTTTAATTTACACATCCAAACAAACACACACACACACACACGTCAAACACACACACAAACACACATAATTATAGTCTAGTGTACTCTATCAGGTCATTATATTATCTCAGAGTACATTGAACTAGGCTCAGGGGTAAATAAAAGCCGAAAAACTTGCCGAAATGGAGTGGACACTGGAGGAAGCACGATGAACTTTTTCCTTTCCCTTCTCCCACCAGTGTTGCCAACCCCTTGAGACTTCTTCACCCTACAGTACAGTACACAGACACTCAAATTACCCTATACTTACCTTCATCGCAAGTTAGGATAAAAATATTCCTCAACTACTTGGAGGTTTTATTTATAATAATATATAAACAAAAATGTTCTTTTTCTTTTGAATATATGCAGTTTCAATAATATTGGACCTCAGTCCGGTGGTACAAAAGGAACCGTAAATGAAATTTAGTAAACTTTTAAAATTTGTTTCCTGGGAGTTTCCTTTTCCCCGCCGCCGCCGACCCCGCCGCCGCCGTCCCCGCCGCCGCCTATTTTTTTATTATTAATTTTTATTTTTTATTTTTTTTTAATACAGTAATATATATATATATTTTTTTTTATTAATTATTATCGTCGTCGTCGTCGTCGTCACCGCCGCCGCCGCCGCCGCCGTCCCCGCCGCCGCCGCCGCTGCCGCCCCCGCCGCCGCCGACCCCCTGCCGCCGCTGCCGCCGCCGCCGCTAATTAACTAAAAAAAAATAATAATAATTTATATTTCTTATTTTTTTTAATTAATATTTTTTTTTTTTTTTTTAATGTTTTGTTATATTAATTATTATAGTCGTCGTCGTCGTCGCCGCCGCCGCCGCCGTCTCCGCCTCCGCCGCCGCACCCACCGTCGCCGCTGCCGCCGCCGCCGTCTCCGCCGCCGTCCCCGCCGCCGCCGCCGCCCCTTAATAAATATAATAAATAAATAATCACACTCCCAGGTGAGTTAACTCTCTATACATGTATCATCTTTGTATATATATTACACATGTCACTTAATTCATCCATTTTATCCATTATATCCATTTAATTAATTAACGAGACAATAGAGGAGTGCCGTTGAAAAGGTGAATACAGAACTGGTGACTGGTGCCATGGGTAATTGGCAACATTGATATGATAATGATGATGGTGGGTGTGTTTACATCGTGACAACACACACACACACATCAGTAATAATAATAATAATGACGAGACAGTGAGTGAAATAAAGGATAATTAAGAGTGAATACAAAGATAATTAGAGTGAATTTAAAGATAGAGTGAAATAAAAGATATATTACAGTGAAATAAAAGATAATTACAGTGAAATAAAAATATAATTAGTGAAATAAAAGTATAATTAGTGAAATAAAAGGATAATTTAGAGTGAAAAATAAAGGATAATTAGTGAATAAAAAGACAGAGTGAAATAAAAGACAATTAACGTTAAGTTAGAGTGAAATAAAAAAATAATTTACGTTACATTGAAATAAAAGTCTAATTAAGTTACGAGTGAACTAAATAAAAGATAATTTGAACGTTACAGTGAAATAAAAGATAATCAGAGTGAAATAAAGGAACAAATAGAGTGAAATAAAAAGATAAACAGAGTGGAAAATAATTAAGAGTGAAATAAAAGTCTAATTAAGTTAACATAGAGTGAAATAAAAGTCTAATTAAGTTAACATAGAGTGAAATAAAAGTCTAATTAAGTTAACATAGAGTGAAATAAAAGGCTAATTAAGTTAACATAGAGTGAAATAAAAGGCTAATTAAGTTAACATAGAGTGAAATAAAAGGCTAATTAAGTTAACATAGAGTGAAATAAAAGGCTAATTAAGTTAACATAGAGTGAAATAAAAGGCTAATTAAGTTAACATAGAGTGAAATAAAAGGCTAATTAAGTTAACATAGAGTGAAATAAAAGGCTAATTAAGATAACAGAGTGAAATAAAAGGCTAATTAAGTTAACATAGAGTGAAATAAAAGGCTAATTAAGTTAACATAGAGTGAATTAAATGAAATAATGTCTGTGTTTGAGAGGAGACGAGAAGATCGCCTTATTACAGACGATACTAAACCTCTCTCTTGTACCATTTCTGATGCTCAAAACACTGATGGACATATTGTAAGTATATAGAATAATGAATAATGATAAATAATGATATATAATGATAAATAATGATGATAGTATGTGTGTGGAAGAAGGAGGATTGTGTGTATGTGTGTGTGTTTGTAATTTCTGATGCTCAAAACACTGATGGACATATTGTAAGTATATAGAATAATGAAATAATGATAAATAATGATATATAATAATAAATAATGATGATAGTATGTGTGTGGAAGAAGGAGGATTGTGTGTATGTGTGTGGAAGTATGATGATTGTGTGTGTGTGTGTGTGTGTGTGTGTGGAAGTATGATGATTGTGTGTGTGTGTGTGGAAGGATGATGATGTGTGTGTGTGTGTGTGTGTGGAAGGATGATGTGTGTGTGTGTGTTAACTGATGGTCATATTGTGAATATAAATGTGATGTTATAATACATAAACGAAATATTGAAGGAATTACCGTTATTGCATATGGTTTTTCTACCTTCATTACCCACTAATTTAGACCATTCTAACTTAAGACTATTTACTTCTATGGCATTTCCTCCACAAATGCCCCATTTCCAAGATAGGAGATATTTAAATGGGGCATTTTGAAATTAGCCTAACCTAACTTAACTTAACCTAACCTAGACTGCATAAGACTTCTGTAACCTAACCTGGGCAAACTACCGTGACCTAACCTGGACAGACTACCGAGACCTAACCTGGGCAAACTACCTGGACGTTAAAGTATTGCCCACATCACTACGGGACAAAACTTGATTTAATAAAAAAAAATATATATATATATATATATCCCAGAGTATAAAATTATATTCTTATCACTAAATGTTAATAAAAATAAAAATAATAATATATATATACAATTATTATATCCCAGATTATTCTTATCATTACTAAATATTGATTATAAAAAACAAACAATATAAATATCCCTTAGTATAATAACAAAAAATATTATTGTTATCATTACTATCACTACCATTGTTAAGAGATTGGTTGGTCTGCTCATTGACATACATACATACATAACATACATACATACATAACATACATACATACATACATACATACATACATACATACATTGGTTGGTCTGCCCACTGACATACATACATACATACATAACATCTTTTTGTCCACTCTTGCTATTATTATTTATCACATGTATAGTGTTTATGTAATATTATTGTGAGGATTACTACTATTATTATTATTATTATTATTTATTATTATTATTTTTATTATTATTATTATTATTATTATAACCTTACTTTACCTAGCCTAACCTAGCCTAACCTACTAACCTTACCTAACCTAACTCATCCTCCACCACCACCACCACTACCACTAATCTAACACCTCCTTCTACTTCTTCCCCTCCACCACCAGGTAAATTAATCTAACTAATCTAACACCTTCTACTTCTTCCCCCCCACCACCAGGAGATATATTAATCCCACTAACACCGCCTTCTTCCCCTCCACCAGGTTAATTTATCCCTATTAATCTCACTAATTTAACACCTTCTACTTCTTCCCCTCCACCACCAGGAATATTACTCTCATTAATCTACTACTTCTTCCCTCCACCACCAGGAGTACACAGTCGAGGTCTGCCGCTATCCGGACCAGGAATACAAATGGAAGGTCAATCACCGCTACTCCGACTTTGCCCAGCTACACACCACACTGAGGACCGTGACCACTGTCCTGCCCCACCTCCCACCCAAGAAGGTTTTTGGCAACACTGACAGGGATTTTATTAACGAGAGGAAGGTGGCTTTACAGGTGAGCGAGAGGGTGTTCTTCGTTTTTTTTTTTTTTTTTTTTTTTTTTTTCAGATGATGATGATGCGAGGGTTTTGTCATTTTGTTTTTTTTACTATCGTTTTGTTGTGACTATTATTTTTAGATATTATTTTTATTATACGCTATATATTTTTATTATATATATTTTTATCTATCTCTCCCCACCACCACCACCACCACCAGAAATACCTTGAAAATCTACTAGAGTTGCCAGTGTTGTGTTGTTGTCTGCCTGTGAAACGATTCCTCGACCCAACAAACTACTCACGCAACTTTCAAGGTAATTAATACACACAGTAAAGTATGTACAGTACATGTTAATTATTTATTTATTTATTTAATATTATTAATATACAGATAGAGACAGATATCATACTATACTTACTATAAAAAGTGTATTTATCATCATAAAATGTGTATAGATAGATAAATAGACAATTACTGACAGAAATACCACACTTAATGTTAGTACAGTATGTACAGACAGACAGACAACCATTACCACTACCACTACCACTACTATTACTACCACCACTAATACTAATACAAATACTAATACTGTACTACTACTACTACCACCACCACTACCACTACTACCACTACTACAGAGGAGGCCCGACAGAACGTACACATGGTTCTGAGATCCGGGGGAAGCCACGAGGTGACCGAGGCTCTCACCAGATGCGGCACCAGGATAGCCAAAGAATACTTCCTCTCAACACCACTCACTGATACCAAGACTCAGCATGTGTTGTGGTGGTCACCGTTTGGACCCGACCGTGTTATGAACCTTAGAGACACACACGCTACACTTACAGCCTTAGTACAGTGTCAGGTATGTGTATGTATGTATGGTGTTATGTATGTTATTGATGTTATTCACTGTATGTATGTATTGTGTTATGAATCTATGACACACGCAACATTCACAGTCTTAGTTCAGTGTCAGGTATGTATATTATGTTGTTATTCATTGTGTGTATAGTGTTATGTATGTTATTGATGTTATTCATTGTATATACAGGTATAGTGTTATGTAGAGTATTAGATATAGTGAACACTCAGTATAGCTGGACCAAAATCGATAAATAATTTATCAAAATTTATTAATTCAATGTAAACAGTAGATAATGATAATATTTTTAAATTACAAGAAAATAAAAAAATATGATGTTGATATTTTACTGTTTATAATATAAACTAGAAAAAATTTGTATACAGTATATTATTTACAGAACACTTTTAACTGATATTATCCTCCACTGTGTGTGTGTGTGTGTGTGTTCAGCATCCGTACATTGTGGCATCCGTGAGCAGCGTGGCAACCGAGGCGGGTGTGTGTGTCATCAGACCATGGTTTCCACAGGTGAGAGAGAGAGAGAGAGAGAGAGATAGATAGAGAGGGTGTGAGGGATATTTTTCACACACAATGTATCTTTACTGTTAGGTGTGGTTGTACGTACTGTAATACCTGCAAAAAAAAAATATATATACTGTATATATAATAAACATATAATAAACAAACACCTAATTACGGGTGACAGGGGAGTGTACGCGATCATCTACACCAGGCCAAACCCCAGAGCATCTCACTCAGTAAATACACGACAGGCGGCGAGAAGGTGAACACCATCAGTGAGAGGGAGTGTGCCGTGTTTGGTAGACAGGTGTTGGAGGCACTACTCTTCCTACACGACAAGGCACTCGGTCATGGTAGGTTGTGTGTGTGTGTGTGTAATAATAATAATTTTACTCTTCTTACATGACAAGGCACTCGGGCATGGTAAGTTGTGTGTGTGTGTGTGTGTGATAATAATAATAATGATGATAATAATAACCAACCAACCACTCACCCACCCACCCACTCAACCACTCACTCAACCACCCATCTCATTTCAACAGGACACCTTCACACGGGTAACCTGGTGATCGATGGCAACACGTGTCGCTTGCTGGACCTTGAGAACCAAATCGTGGGCCTTCCCTGCCACCTCCGTCACCACATGCTGCCCCACCGACGCCTCAACTCCATACAAGCCATCGACGTGTACTGCTTCGGTCACACGCTATACCACATGTTGATGGGAAAGCCACTAGGGAACAGTACATGTGATGCCTTCCCAGACGAGTGTCCACCACTACCCAGTATGTAGGGTTAGGTTAGGTTAGGTTAGGTGGGGTTATTTTTTCTAAGTTTAATGATTGATATATGCCGACTGGTATTTTTGTGGATATAATTTTTTATCTTTTTTCAGAGTTTAATAATACAGGTACCTACAGTATATACCCCCTGTGGTATATTTGTGTTAGAATAACTTTGCAGTGCGAATAATTTAGCGATGAAACTCACTTTTTTTTTTCTTTTTTTTTCAAAGTTTAATAATTGAATAAATAGCGACCGTTGTTTTTGTTTGTGTTTTAGGATCCGTGTTCGAGAATATTTTTCTTTATTTCTTTATTTTTTCGAAGTTTAATAATTGAATAAATAGCGACTTGTTTTTGTGTGTGTTTAGGATTCGTGTTGGAGAGTATTTTTCTTTATTTCTTTATTATTTTCAAAGTTTAATCATCAAATAAATAGCGACTTATTTTTGTGTGTGTTTTAGGATCCGTTCTGGAGAGTATACTGAGTTCTGAGGCGTGTAAGAATGGTCTACCTACAGTGGCCGGACTACTAACACACCCTTTCTTCAACCAGGTATAAATTAAAGCGGATACTGTATAAGGATAATTTAGGTTATAGACGGATTATTATTATTAGTAGTAGTAGTAGTATAATTTTTGTCGTTGTTGTTATTATTAATATTACACACATTACAGGCTATCCTACTACACATTACAGGCTGTTATACTATTACACACAACATTAATTACATACATAAATAAAGGCTGTCCTACTATTACAGGTCCCCTTACATAGTTATGAGAAGCCCAGCCTGCGTTTACCCTCATCAGTGAAGCAGGCTGTAGCTCTCTCACACCAGGCCATGTTAACAAGACTAACCACCGACCAGAAGAAGGTTAGTATTATTATTATTATTATTATTAGTAGTAGTAGTAGTAGTAGTAGTAGTACAGTCAAAGACATTTAATCCGGCACCCAAGGGAGTTGGAGACTGCCGGATTACAAGATTTGCCGGATTACCCAGCGGACCCCCCCAAGATGGCCTTAAAAAGCTATTTACGCCCACCAAAACATCAATACATAGTAAATAACACCCAATATGAACTTCAAAAAGCCTTATAAACTCAACAAACATCAATAAAGAGTATATAACATAAAATAAAAGGTATTTTTACTCGCTTATAAGAGTTGAGTTGAGTGCGATGTGAAAATCTTCTTCTTCGGAAGTTGTTGTCACAAAAAACGGGATGAATGTACAGTAGCAGAAGGGTAGACTGAAGTATGTATTGATTTAAGTGGGGTAGGCCAGTAATCGTGTGGGGTATAATTAATAATTTTTCGGTAACTAATATTATTATTATTGTAATTGTAACTCATTCTTTTTAACTCAAACACATGATTTCACTGCACTGTCATGTCTATCCCTCAGCGTCGTAGTTGCCTCTGTTTACGTTTTGTAAACATGTGTCATTGGACCTTGAGTATAAAGATGGTGTCTGCCAAGATGGTTTTGCCAATATAATAAATTGTCAAATACTATACTTCAATTTGCCAACAACTATACCATGTCGAATACTTTTGTCAAATTTCGTCAAATACTATCTTGTTGATCCTTCATCATATGGCGAAATGTGATAAATTTTATTTATATTTTCTCTATTGATTGGGAAATTCTGTTTACTTTCTGACAAATATTAGGGCTTCCAACGGACTTTAGAGGGAGGGAAAGGCATGTAAATTAACGTCACGTTATACATTGTTGCCAGTTTGCCACAACTCAGGCTCGCCCGCGGTGCTCTGCCCGGGTAATTTAAAACTACGTTTCGTATGAATTTTTTTTTTCTTAGTTTTTGTATATTTGTTCTTGGGCTAAAAAGTGCCGGATTATCGGGCATTGCGGACCACAAGTCGCCGGATTAAATGTCTTTGACTGTAGTAGTAGTGGTAGTAGTAGTAGTAGTGGTAGTAGTAGTAGTAGTAGTAGTAGTAGTAGTGGTAGTAGTAGTAGTGGTAGTAGTAGTAGTAGTAGTGGTAGTGGTAGTGTCTTTTGATTTAATACAAGCAGCTACACACTACTTAAAACAATAATATCATATATGAACGTGAATACAATAGACAGTAAATTGTTTGAGATACCCATATGTGGATGATTATTATTGACCACGACTGTATGTTTGTTTTGTATACAGGTTCGACAACAAAGGAAGCTGTCCAAGGCGGAGGCGTTTGTTTCTCAGCAAACGGGAAGGAGCCGGCCAAGGAAGGTGTGTGTGTGTGTGTGTGGAGAGAGAGAGAGTGTGTGTGTGTGTGTGGAGAGAGAGAGAGAGAGAGAGAGAGAGAGTGTGTGTGTGTGTGTGTGTGTGTGTGTGTGTGTAATTCTTGATAACATGCTCATCAACTGAAATAATAACATAATAACAAATAAATAATAACAACAAATAATAACAATAAATAATAATAATAATAATTCTCTCTGTTATAGAATCTTCACTTAGAGACCAACGGCATCACAACAACAACAACAACAACAAACAACAACAACACGATGTCAGGTGAGTGATATTGTTGTTGTTGTTTGTTTCAGTGTGTGTGTGTGTGTGTAATTACTGATCTACTTATGTGTGTGTGTGCAATTACTGATCTACTTATGTGTGTGTATATACAGTATATATATATATAATTTTTTATATATAAAATTAACATAATATATTCTAGGGAAGTGTAAGTTATATTAGATATTACGCCTAATTGAAACGTTATGTTTTTATCCCTGTCAATAATTTTGTCTGTAAAATTAATAAGTGTTTTTTTTTAAGATTATTAATTTGTCTGTAAAATTAATAAGTGTGATTTCAAGGGTATTAATTTGTCTGTAAAATTAATAAGTGTGTTTTTAAGAGTATTAATTTGTCTGTAAAATTAATGTGTGTTTTTTAAGAGTAATAATTTGTGTGTAATGTGTAATGTTGTGGTTAATATTAATGTGTATATTATTCTTATATTCTATCATCATCAAGGAGGCCAGAGTCACATGAGCATCTAACGGTTAGTACATACATACATACATACATACATACATACATACATACTGTCTTGTCGGAGGTGAAGGCTTTTAAATTTAATAATAACCTAACCATCATAGTAAATAAATGTTCCAGCCCTACTCTGTCCCTCATGTTTCTCTCCTTCACATACTCTTCCACTCTGTTCTGCCATCAAACCAGAGGTCTGCCTCTCACACCAGGTGCCACAACTTCACTTCCAGCACCCCATACTATTAAACACATTATTGAAGACTGCAATACACACAACCACACTCACCAACAACACAACATACACTCTCTGAGGGCACTGTGGGAAAGCCCGGTTCAGACCATGGCCTTCCTCAGGAGCTCGGGGCTGCTCGGCCAGACACCTTGAGAAACTTCAACAACAACTTCACTTCCATACACCTTCTTTACAAACTCCTCACCCTTGCATTCCCTCTACATTATGCTTTACTCTCTCAATCACTCCACACTCAATACCAATTGCCTTCTCACTCATACTACATCTCTCATATAAACTCATTACTTTCTCTATCTCACATGCGCCATACAAGTAACTCATTTCCACAGCAATGATTTTGCACCACCTCATAATAATAATAATAATGATAATAATAATAATCAATATCTTGATAATAAAGAAGAACACGTGTATAATTTTGCAGCACCTCATAATAATAATAATAATAATTGAGGGGGTTGAGTTGACATAAGGTGTTGTTGTTGAATGATTAAATACGAACCAATATTATTACCATTTCTCTCCTTCCTCCCACTACAGGTGATGGTAATGGTGGTGAGGTTTACAAGTCCCCTACATCACCCACATCACCCATTCCCCCTCCTCCTCCCCCACCTACCCCCACCTCACCCATTCCCCCTCCTCCTCCACCTCCACCTACCCCTACCTCTCCCATTCCCCCACCTCCTCCCCCATTCGCACCACCTCCCCCCACCTTCCCCCCTCCCCCTCCTCCCGACAACACACAGGCACCAGGCAACCGCAAGGCTCTGTTGCATGCAATATCGGCATTCAAGAAAGGTGCACTCAAACAGGCGACCACTGTTGATAAAAGTGCTCCCAAGATTTAGAGAAGACTGAGATGGTTTGGACATGTGAGAAGAGCAGAGGAGTGAGGTGGTGGAGGAGGTGAGAGTTGGGGGGAGAAGAGTGTTGAGTGAGGTGGTGGAGGAGGTGAGAAGAGTAGAGGGGGGGGGGTGTTGAGTGAGGTGGTGGAGGAGGTGAGAGTTGGGGGGAGAAGGGAGGAGGTGAGAGTCGGGGGCCGGCGACCGGTGGGAAGGCCCAAGAAAAAGTGGAGGTGGTGTGTAATGGAAGATATGAATTTAATGGGAATAGAAGACAGATGTGGAGAACTGTCATCCCCCGTCCACAACCCCATCCTAAATGGGAAAATACGGACGTTAAACCAAAATGATGATGATGATGATGATGAAATTTCTAAAATTGAAATAAAATAAAAATGTCTGTCCAAAATACAGACAAAATAATTATAAAAAAAAATGTCTCCCTAATATGGAAAGGAAAATATAAAACTCAAAAACTCAAAATATAAACAGAAAAAAAAATACCAGCGATTTTAGTTTTTAAAATTCAGATGCATTATTATTTTCTCATTCGGTTTTATTTTTCAATCGGTATAAAAAATTATCATACAGGAATTAATACAAGTTTTAGTTTTAAAATTCCAAGATGCTTTTTTCTATTTTATATAATTACATGTATTATAAAAATTTTGCTTTACAGGAATTTATTTGACTTTTAGTTTTAAATTTTCAATATTTTTTTTTTTTTTTTTAATTATCATAAATAATTTCTATAGAAGAATTGATATGATTTTGAGTTATTAAAATTGTGGGTTGTTACTTACTTATGTGTAAATCTATTGTGTTTGTGTATATGTGTGTGCGTGTGTGTGTCTGTGTCTGTGTGTGCGTGTCTGTATATGTGTGTGTGTGTGTGTATGTGTATATGTGCGTGTGTGTGTGTGTGTGTGTGTGCGCATTTGCATGTACAGTAATTAATAACTTTACAACAAGGTGATGACAACAATAAATATAATAATAATAATAATAATAATAATAATAATATTATTATTATTATTATTATAACATTTTCTTAGAGTAAGTGTAAAAAAAAAATTCCATTAGCATTTAAGTTGATAAGAAAAATAATGATGATAGTAATGCTGATATACACACACACACACACACACACACACACACAGACACACACACACACACACACACACACACACACACACACACACACACACACACACACACACACACACACACACACACACACAGACACACACAGACACACACACACACACACACACACACACACACACACACACACACACACACACACACACACACACACACACACAAGTATACAGTCTGCAAAAAAAGTAATGGAAAATAATTAACCTTAAATCCATTACAATATAATTATCAATAATAAAGGTTTTTATATAGAGATATATAATAATAATATATATATATATATATATATATATATATATATATATATATATATATATATATATATATATATATATATATATATAATAATTTTACAGTGTTTACCAAAAGTTTGAAACCATAATTATGTATTAATTATTAATATGGATTTTTTTTTATACATGTAATTATTATATATACAGTACCAAAAGTTGTGTTAATTTTATGTATTTTTATACATTTGATTGTATATATATTTACAGGGTGTACCAAAAATGTTTGTTAAATTACAGTGTGTAAATAAAATAAAGTAGGAAATTATTACTGTATATTGATTTTTTTATTATTATTATTATTTTGATACAGTATATAAAAATATATGAAATTATTACTGTATATTGATTATATTTTATTATTATTATTATTATTATTTATTATTATTTTTTTTTATTTTTTTTTTATTATCATTTACATACAGTGTATAAAAAATGTATGAAATTATTACTGTATGATAAATTGTGATCTTTGTATATAATTATACAGTATGTACCAAAAAATATATATGTATACGGTATATACACAATATGAATAAAAAGTTTGAAATTATTACTGTATATTTAGGTATGTTATGTTGTATGGAATAGTATGTGTGTGTGTGTGTGTGTACTGGATGTATGTATGTGTGTGTGTGTGTGAATATGTATGTATGTGTGTGTGTGTTGAATATGTATGTATGTGTGTGTTAATATCCATCTTTGAAAATCTGTGTGTGCGTGTGTGAATATGTATGTATGTATGTGTGTGTGTGTGTGCTGTAATTTAAAGGGTATGTAATATAAGGGGTTGGGTTTGAGGTGGCAACACTGCAAATAGCTTATATGTGAGAGGGAGGGGGGGAGGGGGAGGGAAGGGGTGAGAGAGGGAGAGAGGGAGGGAGGGGGTGAGAGAGAGAGGAAGGGAAGGGGAGAGGGAGGGAGGGAGGGAGAGAGAGAGAGAGATGGCACTCAGTCAGTCAGTCGTAGGGTGCCAAGGCTAACGTTAGTCAGTGCCAAGCTGGTGCCACACACACATATATATACACAAAGATTTTTCACACACACAAACATATATTCTATATTCTTTCACACACAAACACATATATATTCTTTCACACATGCACAATCTTTTACGTACATACATATTTCACACACATATTCTTTCACACACACACACACACATAT
>JAWZYT010005306.1:57500-59274 GCA_034508575.1 Petrolisthes manimaculis
GGGTGGGTAGTAGTAGGTAGTGGGGGGTGGGGGAGGATGGGGAGTAGTGGGTGGGGTAGTAGGTGGGTAGTAGGTGGGTAGTGGGGGGTGGGGGAGGAGGGGGAGTAGTGGGTGGGTAGTAGTAGGTGGTGGGGGAGGAGGGGGAGTAGTAGGTGGGGGTAGTAGGTGGGTAGTGGGGGGTGGGGGAGGAGGGGGAGTAGTGGGTGGGTAGTAGTAGGTAGTGGGGGGGTGGGGGAGGAGGGGGAGTAGTAGGTGGGGTAGTAGGTGGTAGTGGGGGGTGGGGGAGGAGGGGGAGTAGTAGGTGGGGTAGTAGGTGGGTAGTAGGTGGGTAGTGGGGGGGTGGGGAGGAGGGGGGAGTAGTGGGTGGGGGTAGTAGGTGGGTAGTAGTAGGTAGTGGGGGAGGAGGGGGAGTAGTGGGTGGGGTAGTAGGTGGGTAGTAGGTGGGTAGTGGGGGGGTGGGGGAGGAGGGGGAGTAGTGGGTGGGTAGTAGTAGGTAGTGGGGGGGGGAGGAGGGGGAGTAGTGGGGGGGTAGTAGTAGGTAGTGGGGGGTGGGGGAGGAGGGGGAGTAGTAGGTGGGGTAGTAGGTGGGTAGTAGGTGGGTAGTGGGGGGTGGGGGAGGAGGGGGAGTAGTAGGTGGGGTAGTAGGTGGGTAGTGGGGGGGTGGGGGAGGAGGGGGAGTAGTGGGTGGGGTAGTAGGTGGGTAGTAGGTGGGTAGTGGGGGGTGGGGGAGGAGGGGGAGTAGTGGGTGGGTAGTAGTAGGTAGTGGGGGGGTGGGGGAGGAGGGGGAGTAGTAGGTGGGTAGTAGGTGGGTAGTGGGGGGTGGGGGAGGAGGGGGAGTAGTGGGTGGGGTAGTAGGTAGTGGGGGGGTGGGGGAGGAGGGGGGAGTAGTGGGTGGGTAGTAGTAGGTAGTGGGGGGGGGAGGAGGGGGAGTAGTAGGTGGGTAGTAGTAGGTAGTGGGGGGGTGGGGGGAGGGAGGGGGGAGTAGTAGGTGGGGTAGTAGGTGGGTAGTGGGGTGGGTAGTGGGGGGTGGGGGGAGGAGGGGGAGTAGTAGGTGGGGTAGTAGGTGGGTAGTAGGTGGGTAGTGGGGGGGTGGGGGAGGAGGGGGAGTAGTGGGTGGGTAGTAGTAGGTAGTGGGGGGTGGGGGAGGAGGGGGAGTAGTAGGTGGGGTAGTAGGTGGGTAGTAGGTGGGTAGTGGGGGGTGGGGGAGGAGGATGGGGTAGTAGGTGGGTAGTGGGGTGGGGGGTGGGGGTGTATATTATGAAGGGGAGTAGGTGGGTAGGTAAGTAGGTGGATAAATAGGTAGGTGGGTAAATAGGTGGGTAGGTAAGTAAGTAGGTGTGTAAGTAGGTAGGTGGGTAGGTAGGTAGGTAGGTAGGTAGGTACATATATTTTTAAAACCAATATATATATACATTAATATTTATTATGTATGATAAATAAAATAATAATAATTTGATTCACTAACTAACTAACTAACTAACTTTAACTAACACTAACTAACTAACACTTTTGAATACACACATACATTGTTAGCATGTTTGTTTGTTTGTTTTGGTTATTATTATTATTGTTGTTTTTATTATTATTATTATTGTTGTTGATATTGTTGTTATTATTATTTCTATTATTATTATTATTATCAATATTACTATTATTATTATTATTATTATTATTATTATTATTATTATTATTATTATTATTATTATTATTATTATTATTATTATTATTATCAATATTATTACAGTATTTCTATTATTACTATTATTATTATTAT